>JADBJO010006537.1:97500-115000 GCA_016801955.1 Conus betulinus
TTACCATGAATGCTTAAATCCCTCTTGCTCCAGTTTCTTATTAATTCTTGTATTTTGTTGATTCTATCTTGCCAGTTTTCTTCAACATGCCGAGCCATTTTGTCTGTTTGCAAATATATACCCAAAATTTTAATTTTATCGACTATTGAGAATGGAAGATTTTGTTCATCAATCTGCTTACCTGATTTCAGTGCTTTCGTCTTTTTTAAGTTCAATTTTAGCCCAGAAATCATTCCAAACGAACTAAGAATATTACAAGAAGTGTTCATGTCTTGCTTGTTTTTGAGGAACAATGTCGTGTCATCTGCATACTGTTTAATTTTCAGATACACATTTCTTTGTCTGTCAGTAGATGGTATTTTGATTCCTTCTATTGAACTGCTTCTCACCTTGATGGCCAATATTTCCACCGCGAGAATGAATGCAAGGGGAGAAAAGGGACATCTTTTCTTATTCCACAACTGACATCAAAAGGTTCAGAGAGCCATCCACCATGATTTATATAACTTTGAGAGTTACAAGTCAGAACAGATACCCATTTTTTGAAAATTAGGTCCAAACCCAAATATTTCAAATGCATGTAACATATTCTTTAGAAATCGAATCAAACGCCTTGGAGTAGTCTAAGGCCAACAAATATCCTGCTTTACCAGTTTTATTCAGATAGTTCATGACGTCATCAATGGATCTTATAACAGTTGCAATATTTCTTCCCTTAATGTATCCTACTTGGTCTTCGTTAACAAGAGTATTTACAACTGTACCTAATTTATTTGCCAGTACTTTAGCCAGAATTTTATAATCTGTATTTTTGTTAACGTTATAGGTCTCCAATTAGTTAAATGTTCTCTTTCTAGGTCTTTGCCCTTATGAAGCAACGTAATGATACCTTGTCTCTGCGTGAATGATAATTCTCCTTTCCTGTAAGATTCAAGGAAGGAATTAGTAATAAGCGGACCTTTTTTCTCCAGAAGAATTTCAAAAATTCAGTTGTCAGACCGTCGCTGCCTGGAGCTGAACCATTTTTCATGTTTTTCAGAGCATTTGACGTTTCCTTTAAAAGTTATCATACCTTCACACAGAGCAGCTTCATCTTCATCTTCTTTCAATCGTGGTACATTTTCATTGCGAATAAAGTCATTAGTGTCTTGCTTCACATTTTTTGAACAGTTTTTTCTGATTATATATTGATTTGTAAAAGGAAACCTGTTCCCGTAAGATTTCCTTTTGGTCAGTTATCATTTCACCTGACTCGTTTTTCAGTCTATTTATAATTCGTTTTTTGCTCCTTGCTTTCTCAAGGCTTAAAAAATATTTTGTATTTTTTTCTCCTTCTTCAATCCATTTGATCCTTGATCTTACTTGTGCTCCTCTAGCATTATTCATAGCCATCAGTTCTAATTTATGCTTTACTTACAAGCAAGTAGTCTGTCTGAAGATTCTCATTTTGAGGATTTTTTTAGCTAACATTGTTCTAGTTCTTTGAGGCTGAGTTGTAGCTTCAGCGATTCGTTCCTGTTCTTACAAGCCAACATTTTTCCAAATTCAACACAAAAATTTCTAATTTCAACTTTGCATAACTCCCATTTTTCCATGTCATTTATTTCTTCATTCTCATTCTCATGTTCTGATATGAAAGCATCCAATATTGCATTCATATCTTTAATAAAATAAGTCATTTTTAAGATAACTGTTGTTAAATTTCCAGTAGCCTGGCCCTCTTATAAAGGTATCCTCATTAATTTCTAATACCACTGCTTTGTGATCAGTGTGTGGGCTGACTACATGTTCGCAGGAAACACATATGGACAGTACATTTTCACTAACAAAGCAGTAATCTATCGACGTGCTATGAACGGGTTATGTCTAGTCCACGTAAAATCTGTCTCTAACGGATGGTAAATTCTCCAAGCATCGGTAAGACGTAAGTTCATTACTGTCTGTTTTAAAGATTCAACTTCACACGTATTATGAGCATGGCCTGAAATAATATCCAGCTTGTTGTTTTAGACGCAGTTGAAATCTCCAAGGACTACAATGTCATCGTCTACAAAATCGGACATAAATTCAGTCATATTTTGAAAAAATGACAATTTATCTCTTGATTCATTCGGGGCATATACATTTGCAACTATATTTTTTGTTTTTCATTACTTACAGAAATGACCAATATCCTTTCTTGTGACATGATTAAATTAAACTCACCCACAAAGAAACGAGAGATCAAGATGAGCTCACCTCTACTTCTGTTAGTACCTTCATTGTAGAATATCTTACCACCCCATTCTTTTTTCCATAATTCAATTTCAGTTTTAGTCACGTGACTCTCTTGCAAACAGATTACGTCATACTTATTACTTTTGAAAAATCTAAAGAGTGAATTCCTTTTAAGTTTGTTTTTTTAATCCTCTTGCGTTTAGTGAAATAATGCGAATTTCTGTCCATAACAAAAAGTAATAGCACTTAAACATGCATATTATTTGATCACAAGATACAAACATGTAATATGTAATCACAAGGCATTCTCACAGTCCGTTGAACGAAAGCTGGGTCGTTATCCAAAGATATCCGAATGAAACAGCCTACCTACTGTTTCTGACAGGCAGGCACAGACTCTGCGGCATGGTCGTCCTTTGTAAGTACAGGACTTACCGAGCGCGAGGCTTCCCTTCTAGGGTGTTTCTCCATTCTGTCTCTGGGGACTGTGACGCTGTCTCGACCGGCCGCGCTTCGGAGTCTCGGACCTGGTGCGAGGAGGCCGCTCCAAAGACGAAAACAGCGTTGCTTGCCGGGCTGACGGGCGATTTTTTTCAGCCTCGCGGCCAACAGACTTGTCCCGGTTAGCTTTCAAAACAGGCTGTGTACTCACCGTGTTCGAAGCTTTTGGTGACTGATGTTGAGAGTGCTGTTTTACGCTCTCTCTTTCCATTTTCTTGCAAAGAGGGTCTCCCCTTTTGTGACCTGGTTCTTTGCACTCTCTGCAAACCACATCATTCGTACAGTCAGAAACGTGGTGATTGGTATTCAGACACCGGGAGCATGTAGGTGTTTTCTGAACTGCCTTTTGTTTCTGTGGTATATTTTTTGCAGTAAAAATGCTTATCTTCAGGGTCTTGTCCAGTGGGGTGGGGGGAACAGTCACAAAAACGAATCTGCGACCAGTCAAGATCTAGTTAGTTTGTTGTCACTATCTCTTGCTCTCTCCATTTTGACCGCAGACCTTAACTCACACCCAACCTTAGTTAAGGCGTGTTCTATTTCGGACTCAGCAACAGAAATTGGGATATTATCTATCCATACTTTGGTAGTGGGTTTTTCCTCACCTGAGTCTCCACGTAGAATGAAAGGATTCGTGTTGGATACCTGTAACGCTGTATTTCCCAGTCGCAGGCCCTTTACCAAAAGTTCCGCTCGTGCCTCCTTGGTCGCAGGGTAGATCCGCCAGAGTCCTCGTATTTCTTGTGACCCCAAAATGGAGCCCTGGCCCGATGTCCTCTCCGCAGCAAGACATATTTCTAATACGGTCGGACGAGTGTTCGCGCTGTCCGGGATGTCTTTTTGCTTCAGAAAGACCGGGTTTACAGTCGAGAAGTCGGCCATCGTATTTCTTCGCTGCCGAGGGTTCGAAAGCGGAAACGAAGTAAATCAAACCACTGAAATAAACGCAGAGGGGGCTAAGTCGAAGAAAACTCGCTCAGCTTAGCAAAATTCGGTCCGTGCACAGAGCGTTAAACTCGCGTCCGCACTCCACGAGAGTCGCTCACCGATTAATTTTCCATTGCAACTCACACAGACGAATTTCTTTAGTTGCTTTTCTAGGTATCTCCCATACAGTTTCGTTAAAGAAAAAATTAAATTTCCTTCGCCAGAAATCACAGACATGTGGCTCTGACATTGAGTCTTCATATTTGGTGCTCAGAATTTTTCGTATTTCTTTTAGTTTTGAATTAAAAATGCTTGCCTCACAAAAGATGGCAACTGATTCTTCCTCAGGCAGTGAATCACTTTCTATCCAGTTAATCCATGATTTAGGGATCGCGTTGTAGATGGCATTATATTCTAGGGTTGTGCTTGCTTTAGATTGATCCAGAACACGCAATTTCATTAATATTTAGTAGTCGATGCTCATTTCTGTGAATTATGTCTCTCATATATTCAATACCATTTTCAACCCATTTTTGAAAATACAACACATTTTCTTTGTATTTTATGAGATTGTTGTGAAATAACATTTGGCTTTGAAGATTGGTGCGATTTATTTCCTCTATATGCGTAATATGTTTATTATCCAAGAAAGTTGTCATAACTTCTTTCCAGAAATCATGGCTGCATTCTACAAATTGCATGACATGGCTGCATTCTGCAAATTGCATGACATGGCTGCATTCTACAAATTGCATGGCATGGCTGCATTCTGCAAATTGCATGACATGGCTGCATTCTGCAAATTGCATGACATGGCTGCATTCTACAAATTGCATGACATGGCTGCATTCTGCAAATTGCATGACATGGCTGCATTCTACAAATTGCATGACATGGCTGCATTCTACAAATTGCATGGCATGGCTGCGTTCTGCGTTCACTTTCGTGTTATATCCTGGCATCAACCAGGCCAAGGAGGTACAGATACCTGCAGTGCTGGTCAGGGAATTTGAGTGACATCCTCAGAGACGCATCCATTAGGTGTATGAAACTCGACTGTGTGGTCCCAGTCTTCCCAATGGAGGCCAGAGCTATCTCTGGATAGGAGCCGGTTGGGGCAGATCAATTCCACAAAGGAGTGGCTCTGATGGGATTCGAATCTACTACCTCCGAACAGGGAATCTGTGACGCGAACCACTACCCCATGGCGACTGGTAACCTGTGATTTTTTTTTTTTTTTAATGCAGATCATGAATGCGGAAAATGATGACATAATTTTCACTTAACATGAACACTGCGAGCTTGCAGTTTACAACTAGACAGCAGCCTGTGGGACAATAGATTTTCAAGGAATATCACACATTTCTTTAATGATACAAACGTTCCGGCTTCGTGTTCTCCATAGTCTATTTATCTACCTGCGAAGTGACTTTTTCACTCCAAATCTGCTATTGCTTCCCCTGGCAGAAGAATAATGTCCCCAGATCCGTTCGCGTGACGCAGATAAGCCCCCACCCCCCCCCCCCCCCCCCCCCCCCCGCCCGCGCTGAATGTCCTGTGCTGTTGTTGACTCCCTCCCCTTGCCTGACCTGTGGTCTGGATGACGGTCTCTGTGGTCACAGTGTTCAGTGTCGTGTCCTGCACACCTCCTGTCAACTGTTCTCTGTGGTCACAGCGTTCAGTGTCGTGTCCTGCACACCTCCTGTCCTCTGTTCTCTGTGGTCACAGCGTTCAGTGTCGTGTCCTGCACACCCGCTGTTCTCTGTTCTCTGTCGGCAGCGACCTCGAAAGCTTCTTCAGGACAGGAAGCACCACTTGGTCTTCTGTGACATCCCCAAGAATGGCTGCAGCTTCTGGAGGAGAGTGTTCTCCATCATCAGTGGCCCCAATTCCAATAGGACCGTCTTTGACCTCTCTGGCACTGCCATACACACCTCCAGGGCCTTCCGCACGGGGCCTGGCAGTTCTAGTGTCTTACAGGAGTCCAGCAAAGTCCTCTTCGTCCGGGACCCCTATGAACGGCTCTTCTCCGGCTACATTGATAAACTCTTCTGCCCTTGTCCATTTGGCGTGGAAAGAGTCGTTGAGCGAACAATCCTACGACAGTTTCAGAGACCCACACAGACAGGGAAATGCCAGTCTGGGGTGTCCTTCACCGAATTTCTGCGGTACGTCACCAATGAAGGGACAGTGGAGGTAGACAAGCATTTCAGTCGGCAGCACACGAGATGCTTCCCATGCCACGTGGACTATGACTTCATCGGGAAGCTGGAGACCTTCCGCCAGGATGCTGACTTCATCCTGAAGCACGTCTTGCACCTGGATCCCTCCCAGGTGTTCGGGTCAGAGCAGACGTTCGAGGAGAGCAGTGACGTCAACATCATGACGGACGTCGTCCTCAGGGCTTGGACGCGTTGCCAGCATAACAGCTGTGTGTCCCCTTTCCGAAAAATTGTTTCGTCTGTGGATTGTGTTTCAGGTTGTTCGTCTGTCCATGCCCCGTTTGGTCACCGTCTGTCTGTTCACCCGCCTCTCCTCTCTCTCTCTCTCTCTCTCTCTCTCTCTCTCTCTCTCTCTCTCTCTCTCTCTCTGACTTAAAACAATCATCCACAACTCTGCAAGACCATGTTTATCACCTAATTCAATGAACTAAGCTGAATCACATGTCCTTGAAGGACCAAAAATCTAAATACATAATAATAACTCCGCGTCAAAAACGGCAAAAATAACTCTCAGTTTGCCTTCTATACAAACAGGGGATATAGTCAAAAGGAAGTAGATGCTCACAAAATCCTAGGAGTTACCATCGACAACAATCTTTCCTGGACACCGCAAATTGATATTTTATGCGAACGCATTTCCCAAAAGTTATTGCAGCTCCTGAAAATTAAGAATTTCCTAGATGTTACCTCTGTTCAGGAGCAGTTATGTCCCTTGATATCTTAATGGAGTGTCCTACGCGTGCCTGTACCCACCGTCAACACAGCGCAGGCCTCCAAGGGTGGTACAGGACTGCTCTAAAGGCAGGTGAAGACAGTGCTTCTCTGGGTCCTCCCCAGCACCGTCGGGTGTTTCATTTTTTCTTCTTTGCCTTAACTAGGCTGACCCTGGAGAAAGGTCCAGTGACGGTGAGGAAAGACCCACTGACCACAGGGAAAGTCCTGTTGACAGTGGGAAAGACTACAACTTTGGATTCTCTCTTGAGGGCACATAAGACCGTATGGCGAAAGCTTGGCTGTGTCTGGAGTGGCACTGTCTTCATCTGTCCGTGGGCAGGGGTGGTTGGGTCTGTGGGGTGTGTTCGACAGTTGGGGGGTGGTGTTTTTTCGCCGGTGGGCTCTGCAGTCATGAAATACGGGCTGGTACACCCATAGGGCTGCTACTTTAAGGCTGTTATGAGTTGCATCCTGTAGTCTGATTTACCTCTGCTCAAGAGCAGTTATGTCCTCTTGATATCTCAATGGAGTGCCCTGCGCGTGCCTGTACCCATCGTCAACCCAGCGCAGGCCTCCAAGGGTGGCACAGGACTGCTCAAAAGGCAGGTGAAGACAGCGCTTCTCTGGGTCCTCCCCAGCACCTTCGGGTTTTTTTTTTTTTTCTTTTCTTACTGCAGGAAAAATTCTTTCATGCATTTATTCAATCATTTATCGATTGAGCTTCGACGTTCTATGATCTATGTAGTGCAAACACTTGAAGATATCAAAATAGAAAGCATAAACGCTCTCTTAAGCTTGTACTTTTAAAATCTACTTGTTTAACTATTGAAGACTGTTTAGCACTGGATACCCTGCCGCTATCATATAAAAACTTCAGTAAAATACAGCAGTAGCGATGTATCGAATAATGAATGCTCCTCCTACACTAGCCATACGATTTCCAGAAGATCAGTCCAGATACACAGATAATATCAATTCAGATACACGGATAATATCAATTCAGATACACAGATAATATCAATCCAGATACACAGATAATATCAATCCAGATACACAGATAATATCAATCCAGATACACAGATAATATCAATCCAGATACACATCAATCCAGATACACAGATAATATCAATCCAGATACACAGATAATATCAATCAATCCAGATACACAGATAATATCAATCCAGATACACAGATAACATTGTTAATTTAAAACCCAGAACTTTTGTTTTGTTTTGTTTTGTTTTTAAGGCAAGTTAGGGGGCCGGAATACTTCAGTTGGTAGAGCGCCGGGCTCTGGTGACCCTGGGGTTGCGGGTTTGCATCTCCGCCGGGTCGTTTCGGTACAGGGGATTTTTTTCCCCTCGGAGTTAACATTGGTTCTGACTCCATTCCCCATACAGTCTTTCGAATGAGACTATAAACCGAGGTTCCATGTGTGAACGCACGCACAACATCTTGCACACACGTAAATCCCATCACCAACTTTCGGAAGAGAAGGCCATTTTAGCCGTTGGTATGGATGACACGGTAAACATAGCATGCACCTTCCCCGAAGATGGAGTATGGCTGCCTTAATGGCGTGATTAAAAAACTGGTCATACACAAACAACTCAACTGCCTGTCCATACAAGAAGTGTCCGCAGGAGTATCAGCCTGTGTACGCAGAAAGAAAAAGAGAAAGAAAGAAGAAAGAAAGAAAGAAAGAAAGAAAGAAAGAAAGAAAGAAAGAAAGAAAAAAGAAACAAGTGAGAGTTTCAAAGGGAGATGACTGCAGGCGGAAACTGAAGCCGATTTGAAGAACAATTCTTCGCGAGACCGCAAAAAAAATAAGGACAAACAAGTTACAAGATAAAACACGACGCGTTTCGACCTCTTGCATTTTCTTCAGGCAGGTCAACAACATTCAGGACAGTGAAAACGAAGAACGAGCAAATCAGTTATCTTGTCATGTTGGGCACAAGATGAGCCTTTCTGTTCCATTCCCAGGCCTGAAGGGGAGAAACGCATGTCCAAAAGCATGGCGGTGCTAATAGAGGGTTTACAAACAAGAACAAGAACACATTTTATTGCCATATGAAAACCAGAGGTTTTTTTGTAGGGCACCGATGATCAAGTTAAGACATTCAATTAAACTATTTCCAACGTTGTCGCATCTTGCAATATAACATTGATAGCACAAAGAAAAAGCACAGTGTGTATCAGGCTCTGATTACATTTTCTGTCTCCGAAGAGAAAAAACCCAACAGGATATATTGAGCAAGTACAGGTTGAAGCATTCCAATAACATGAGCTCCGAGGGTTTTTGTCATGTTAGTCTGTGGTGGGAAAATCTCTTTTTGTGATCCTTGTCATTCGGTCATAACGTTGTTGGTCAAATTATTTGCAGTCATCGAGAAAATGTAGGTCGTCCTCAACAACGTGGCATGTCGGGCATCATCTGTCCTCTCTGTCAGTGTTGGGTTTTATGTGGGGTGGGGTAGTGGGCGTCATGTGTTCCATGTACTGGGATAGAGGGAAAGGGGTGGTGGTGGTGGTGGTGGAGGTGCGGTAAAGAATTGCGTTATATATAACTATTTTGTATGGACTATGCCTTTTACTACTTTCTTCTTTCTTCTTCTTCTTCTTCTTCTTCTTCTTCTTCTTCTTCTTCTTCTTCTCTTCTTCTTCTCATCATTATTATTGTTATTATTATTATCATTGTTATCATTATCATTATTATCATTATCATTATTGTTGTTGTTATTATCATTATCATTATCATTATCATCATCCTTGTTGTTTTCATCATTATTATTATTATATTATCATCTTCCGCTCTCTCCTCTGTGTCCGAACGTTTCCCGAAAGCCTTCCTTGAAACGAAGACCGAAAACATCCAAGAATGACCGAAGGAAAGAGCGAGCAAGGAGCGAAAGAAAATAAGTTGTGAAAACAACGAATGCTACAAGTCTCACTGCCAGCATCTCCCCATGACTTCGTCCTTACAGTGAAAACACCCACCAAAACCAAAAAAAAAACAAAACAAAACAAAAAACTGGAAACGACTACAAGAAAGAGGTGAGAAAATGCCAAAAGCGAGACAACAAGTATAAATGTGTGTGTGTGTGTGTGTGTGTGTGTGTGTGTGTGTGTGTGTGTGTGTGTGCGCGTGTGTGTGTGTGTGTGTGTATGTGTGTGTGTGTGTGTGTGCGCGCGCGCGCGCGCACGTGTGTGTGTATCTGTGTGTGTATGTGTGTGCGTGCGTACGCGCGCGTGTGTGTGTGTGTGTGTGTGTGTGTGTGTGTGTGTGTGCGCGCGCGCGCGCGCGCATGGGGCGCGTACAAAATCTGATCAGTCTAAACAAGAGAGTGTTCACGCCTGAAAGTACCTTTCTGAAGCAAGCCGGGTACTGAAGATCACGTTGAGACGACGGAGCCGCTAAATTCCTTTCTGCTTGAACTGCTTGAACTGTGTTTGCCTCTCTCTCTCTCTCTCTCTCTCTCTCTCTCTCTCTCTCTCTCTCTCTCTCTCTCTCTCTCTCTGTGTGCACGTGCAGGTGCGGGGTTTCCTGTCGGTGCGTGATCCGTTGCCGGTGTCCCGGCAGGCGGCCAGTGACACCACCCAGCAGCGCTTCCTCAGCCTGGTGCTGGCGGCCTACAGGCGGGCTGGGCCCAGGGCGGCCGTCAGGCAGCAGAGGCAGCAAGCTCTGCAGGAGGCCTTCCGCTCCGTGCCGCGGGACCTGCTGGCCAAGGTGGAGCGATACGTGCACAACGACTGCCGCCTGTTCGGCTACAACTGCTTCCTGGCCTCCCGCTTCCACCTCCACTCCCCCGCTCCACCCCCCGTCTTCCGCCTGCAAGAGGCCTTGGTGAATGATTGACCGTGGAACTCTGGGTACCAGGGGAACTGAGGTGGAGGGTTTGGGGGGGGGGGGGGCGGGGGAGGGGGAGCATTGGGGAATGTCCTCCAGTGAACTGTGTCAGGTTCTCTATGATAATGTCCGGTCTGATTACATGTGTATTCCCTGAATGATGTATAAATGTGTATTCCCTGAATGATGTATTAAATGTGTATTCCCTGAATGATGTATGGAACTAGAGAGAGGATAAACTGGACTCTCTGATTATATGTGTATTCCCTGAATGATGTATTAAATGTGTATTCCCTGATTGATGTATTAAATGTGTATTCCTTGAAATGATGTATTAAATGTGTATTCCCTGAATTGTGTATGAAATATGTATTCCCTGAAAGATGTGTTAAATATGTATTCCCTGAATGGTGTATTAAATATGTATTCCCTGAAAGATGTGTTAAATGTGTATTCCCTGAAATATGTGTTAAATGTGTATTCCTGAAAGATGTGTTACATGTGTATTCCCTGAAAGATGTGTTAAATGTGCATTCCCTGAATAATGTAGTGAATGTGTATTCCCTTAATGATGTATGGAACTAGAGAGAAGATAAACTGGACTGATTGAATGTGCATTCTTAATGATGCATTGAATGTGCATTCCCTGAATGATGTATCAAACGTGTATTCCCTGAATGACATATCAAATGTGTATTCCTGAACGATGTATTACATGTGTATTTCCTGAATGATGTATTAAATGTGTATCCCTTAATGATGTATCAAATGTGTATTCCCTTAAATGACGTATTAAATGTGTATTCCCTTAATGATGTATTAAATGTGTATTCCCTTAGTGATGTATTAAATGTGCATTCCTGTAATGATGTATGAAACTAGAGAGAAAATAAAGCGGACTGTCTAATTACATCTGTATTCGCTTGATGATGTATCAAACGTGTATTTCTTTAATGATACATGGAACTAGAGATTATGTCTTGTCTGATTAAATGTGTATTCTTGTAATGATGTACGGAAGCAGAAATTACGTCTGGTCTGATTAAATGTGTATTCTTGTAATGATGTATGGAACTAGAGAGAAGATAAACTGAACAAGCTCATGACCAGTTGACTTGCTGACCACTGGCTAGTCTCATGACCAGTTGACTCACTGACCACTAGCTAGTGTCGTGACCAGTTGACTTGCTGACCACTAGCTTACTAACTGACCAGTCAGCCATTTCGCGTGACTGCCTGGCTACAGAGGCGCCTGGTTGGACTGCCCCCTGGTCAACACGAAGACCTGGATCAAGAGGGGAGACAATCGGCATTTCTACGAGCGTTCTCACAGTTTGTCTTTGTTGGAGCCCTTTTCGTTCGTGCAAGTCACCGAACGTTTCCGGCCACCACGGTGACCACGTGCCATGAGAGCTTTGTTCAGCTGGCCATGCCGCCCTCACGGGTGGCCATGTGCGTCGGGTTGTTGTTGTCTGCTGCGCAGCACGGGTCGTCCCACAACATGCGTCTTGCCTTCGCCCCGCAAAAATCACCAGTGTGTGCTTCAAAACAGACAGTTGGACACTTTCAGGGCGTGTGCGCCGACCAGGCGGCCAATCCGTGAACAGACAGCAGGCAGAGAGCCAATCAGATGGACAGGAAGTGCTGCATGCCTTCAGCGTGCACGACGGGCCGATGGACAGGGTGAACGGTAACGAGGCTTTGCCTCTCTCTCCCTTGAACTATGACCCACAGAAGACAATTCCTATAACCACCCACAATCAGAACAAAAACGTGCTCTCTCGGCGCTGACTTGAACACGAACTTCAGAACATTTACACACACACACACACACACACACACACACACACACACACACACACACACACACACACACACATACACACATACGCGCGCGCGAGCGCGCACGCACGCACGCACGCACGCACGCACGCACACACACAAACGCATACACACACACACACACACACACACACACACACACACACACACACACGCCACACCATACCAAACCACACCATACCAAAACCACACCACACCACAGCACTCCACACCACAGCATGCCACACCATACTACACCACACACACACATCACACACACCACCATACAACACCACACCATGCATCACATCACACCACACAACACCACACCACACCACACACACCACCACACCACATCACACAACACCACACAACACCACACCATATTACACAACACACACACCACACACACACACACACCATACCACACCACACCACACCACACCATACCACACCACACCATACCACACCACACACACACAACACCATACCACACACACCACACCATACCACACCACACACACAACACCATACCACACCACACCATACCACACCACATCACCACATACCACACCACACCACACCACACCACACAACACCACACTCGCAGCAAATGGGGTGAATGAGCAGAGGAGAGACCACAGTAAAGAGAGGAAAGGGAAAAGGGAGATAATAACAGAACAGAAAATCAACAGGGGGGGGGGGGGGGGGGGCGAAAATAACAACCAGGCACCATGGTACAGTGGTCAACGTGAAGGTTGTGAGCTAGAGGGTTGTGAGTTTGAGTCTTCATTAAAAGTATACAACTGTGTTCATTTCAGAGCGGACGCAGAGGTTATGTGTTGTGGGTTCAAACGGGAAGACTAACACCACATGCCTGAGGTTTTTTTTTTTTCTGCTAACTGGATGCTTCTCTCTGAGTGGCTGGAATTCCCAGGCCAACGCTGCTAGCCAAAGCGTTGCTGGACAACGCTGCATGTGTCTGTATCTCTCGGGTCCGGTCCATCTTGGAATAGTACTTAAACGGAAGCGTAGTTCAGCCCTGTCATGCGATCTCACACCAAAGTGAAATTCCACGGCGTCTTGCCATTATCTCATCTGATCATCATCAAAGAAAAAATTACCTGAGACACTTCGTCTCCGGCTGTCATGCTGACCACAGTTTGTATGTCCTCTTGTTAGCCACACCTGCAATGGAATATATGTCCACGTCTTCAGTACTGCCTCGCTGTCACGATGACCGCGTTCTGTATGTCCTCTTGATAGCCACACCTGCAATGGAATATATGTCCACGTCTTCAGTACTGCCTCGCTGTCACGATGACCGCGTTCTGTATGTCCTCTTGATAGCCACACCTGCAATGGAATATATGTCCACGTCTTCAGTACTGCCTCGCTGTCACGATGACCGCGTTCTGTATGTCCTCTTGATAGCCACACCTGCAATGGAATATATGTCCACGTCTTCAGTACTGCCTCGCTGTCACGATGACCGCGTTCTGTATGTCCTCTTGATAGCCACACCTGCAATGGAATATATGTCCACGTCTTCAGTACTGCCTCGCTGTCACGATGAACGCGTTCTGTATGTCCTCTTGATAGCCACACCTGCAATGGAATATATGTCCACGTCTTCAGTACTGCCTCGCTGTCACGATGACCGCGTTCTGTATGTCCTCTTGATAGCCACACCTGCAATGGAAATATATGTCCACGTCTTCAGTACTGCCTCGCTGTCACGATGACCGCGTTCTGTATGTCCTCTTGATAGCCACACCTGCAATGGAATATATGTCCACGTCTTCAGTACTGCCTCGCTGTCACGATGACCGCGTTCTGTATGTCCTCTTGATAGCCACACCTGCAATGGAATATATGTCCACGTCTTCAGTACTGCCTCGCTGTCACGATGACCGCGTTCTGTATGTCCTCTTGATAGCCACACCTGCAATGGAATATATGTCCACGTCTTCAGTACTGCCTCGCTGTCACGATGACCGCGTTCTGTATGTCCTCTTGATAGCCACACCTGCAATGGAATATATGTCCACGTCTTCAGTACTGCCTCGCTGTCACGATGACCGCGTTCTGTATGTCCTCTTGATAGCCACACCTGCAATGGAATATATGTCCACGTCTTCAGTACTGCCTCGCTGTCACGATGACCCGCGTTCTGTATGTCCTCTTGATAGCCACACCTGCAATGGAATATATGTCCACGTCTTCAGTACTGCCTCGCTGTCACGATGACCGCGTTCTGTATGTCCTCTTGATAGCCACACCTGCAATGGAATATATGTCCACGTCTTCAGTACTGCCTCGCTGTCACGATGAACGCGTTCTGTATGTCCTCTCTGATAGCCACACCTGCAATGGAATATATGTCCACGTCTTCAGTACTGCCTCGCTGTCACGATGACCGCGTTCTGTATGTCCTCTTGATAGCCACACCTGCAATGGAATATATGTCCACGTCTTCAGTACTGCCTCGCTGTCACGATGACCGCGTTCTGTATGTCCTCTTGATAGCCACACCTGCAATGGAATATATGTCCACGTCTTCAGTACTGCCTCGCTGTCACGATGACCGCGTTCTGTATGTCCTCTTGATAGCCACACCTGCAATGGAATATATGTCCACGTCTTCAGTACTGCCTCGCTGTCACGATGACCCGCGTTCTGTATGTCCTCTTGATAGCCACACCTGCAATGGAATATATGTCCACGTCTTCAGTACTGCCTCGCTGTCACGATGACCGCGTTCTGTATGTCCTCTTGATAGCCACACCTGCAATGGAATATATGTCCACGTCTTCAGTACTGCCTCGCTGTCACGATGACCGCGTTCTGTATGTCCTCTTGATAGCCACACCTGCAATGGAATATATGTCCACGTCTTCAGTACTGCCTCGCTGTCACGATGACCGCGTTCTGTATGTCCTCTTGATAGCCACACCTGCAATGGAATATATGTCCACGTCTTCAGTACTGCCTCGCTGTCACGATGACCGCGTTCTGTATGTCCTCTTGATAGCCACACCTGCAATGGAATATATGTCCACGTCTTCAGTACTGCCTCGCTGTCACGATGAACGCGTTCTGTATGTCCTCTTGTTAGCCACACCTGCAATGGAATATATGTCCACGTCTTCAGTACTGCCTCGCTGTCACGATGACCGCGTTCTGTATGTCCTCTTGATAGCCACACCTGCAATGGGAATATATGTCCACGTTTCAGTACTGCCTCGCTGTCACGATGACCGCGTTCTGTATGTCCTCTTGATAGCCACACCTGCGATGCAAGTCCACGTCTTCAGTACTTGCAAGTTCACGGAGACTTTTGCTAAATGACCCGTAGTAATGCCCCCCCTAGAAAAAACTGTTGGGGGGGGGGGGGGGGGGGGGGGTGGAGACAAGAGGGTGGCATGTGGGGGGTAGAGAGGTGAGGGGGTACTGTCTCATGCTGGCTCCAGCGTTCAGAAATTGTCGGCAGTCGAGGGCTGTGAGAACGGTGTCTTGCACTTGCTGGGTCTGAACAGGCATGACTGACTGCACCAAAGTGACTCAGCATCAGTGCAGTGTCTGCTCTAGTGAGTTGTCTTCTGACAGTGTGATATTGACTGACTGCACAAAAGTGACCCAGCAGCAGTGCAGTGTCTGCTCTAGTGAGCTGTCTTCTGACGGTGTGATATTGACTGATAGCACCAAAGTGACTCAGCATCAGTGCAGAGTCTTTTCTGGGGAGTTGTCTGCCGACAGCATGATGTTGTCTGCCTCCTGTCGACTGCTGAAATTGCGGCCTTGCAAGCCTGGGTTTAGCCGTGTTGAGGAAGGACGGAAGGAGGGGGGGGGGGGGGGGGGGAGACCGGAATGAATGGGATGGGACTCAGGCCAGTGACAGGGTGGAAAAGACGATACAGAATAAAAGAAAACAAGCTTGTTTACTCACACACCAATTCTCAGAAGTAACAAGTAAACAACACATCAGTCACATTGATTTACAGGTCCGTGAGTTCTCTCTCCCTCTCTCTGTGGTCCTTTTAGCTTTATGTATGTGTTCTGCGAATGAGATGTCCAACCAAAAAACACACACACACACACACACACACACACACACACACACACACACACACACACACACACACACACACCACACACACACAAAAACTAAAAAATTGTAATCGTTTTTTTTTTTTTTTTCAAATGATTGAAATAGTTTTTCTTATTCATTGTCCATGAATTTCACTTCATAATGAAGTATCTATCTTTTTTGTTCTTGATGTTGTTATCGTTGTCATTGTGGTTGTTGTGGTCGTTATTGTTATTGATGATGATGTTGGCCTTGTTCATGCTGCTGCTGTTGTTGTTGTTGTTGTTGTCGTCGTTGTTGTTCACAGGAATAAACAAATATTCATACCCAAGAACAGTGCTTGTTTGTATTGTTTTTTTTTTAAGCAAACTGGCCCCGGTAATGTTTATCAAAGTGGTGAAGTCTTGCAATTATGTGAGGTGATTTTAGGTGATGTTTATTTTAACACAATTCAGAATTATGTGAGGTGATTTTAACACAATTCAGAATTATGTGAGGTGACTTTAACACAATTCAGAATTATGTGAGGTGATTTAACACAATTCAGAATTATGTGAGGTGATTTAACACAATTCAGGATTATGTGAGGTGATTGTAACACCATTGTAACACATTCCGAATTATGCGAGGTGATTTTAACACAATTCAGAATTATGTGAGGGGATTTTATCACAATTCAGAATTATGTGAGGTGAGGTGGTAACACCATTCCGAATTATGTGAGGTTTTGTAACACAATTCAGAATTATGCGAGGTGATTTAACACAATTCAGAATTATGTGAGGGGATTTTAACACAATTCAGAATTATGTGAGGGGATTTTAACACAATTCAGAGGTTATAACCATTCCTATGTTTCTTTCATTGATACAGATATCTCAAATCAGTTTGTGAATTTTTCCCTTGAATTTTCCAAGCTCCGATTATTAAATCATATCTAAAAAATGGAGTTTCTCGTGACACAAAAGCATTTGCTGCCCCGGCCATCAGTCAGAGAACGGTTCCTGATCCCAGGCCATCACTCACAGAATGGTTCCTGATCCCTGGATCAGTCACAGACTGGTTCCTGTCCCTCACTCACAGAATGGTTCCTGATCCCCGGCCATCATCACTCACAGAATGGTTCCTGATCCCTGGCCATCACTCACAGAATGGTTC
>JADBJO010006538.1:2500-5000 GCA_016801955.1 Conus betulinus
ATAAACTTTATTATTATTTCATTTATTTTTCTTTCGTTTTCATTTTGCACTGAACACCACCACTCGTAATTTTTATGACAGGCTAACTTCACCTAAAAAAAAAAAATCATGAAACATAAGAGAATGGTATATAACGTGTCTGAAGGAAGGCAGGAAGGCAACAACTTTGTCGTCCACATGTACTTGAAGAAAACTTCTGTACTGGATATAAAACAACGTTCCACCCATTCTTACGAAGGAAACCTCTTTGTGCAAACTATGATGATACTGCTCACAGTTTATTCAAAACATTACCTCTAAATTACAAAGTACAATGCTTTTACACGCATTTTAGTAACGATAAAGGAAAAAAAAAATACTGAATGATAATACGCTTGTCTTAATGAAGAAAGAAAGAAAAGAAAAAAAAAAAAGCAAAACAAAAAACAGGACACATATTGATAGCACTTACATAGCACCTGGTCTGGTTCGCGACCAGACTCTAATGACTTTACACTCCACGATCTAATTTACACACTGGGCTGCCTATCAAGGTAGAACCAGCTGAAGAGTTGCCTAGTGCCACTTCTCATTTTTCTCGTGCCATTCAGTTCAATATCGGCTACTCAACTTTTCTCTCATACCTTCGATATTTACGAAGGGTGCCCTTTGTGTAGATGTGACATCCATACCAACGGCCAAATACGTCTTCTCTTCTGAAAGTTGGTGATATGAATTAATATTTGTGGAAAAAGATGAGTCGTGCGTTCACACATGGAAGATCAGTTCATGGTGTCATTCAGAGCACAGGACCAATGTGAGCTCTAAGGGGGAAACAAATCCCCCTGTACCAAACGTCCGAACAGAGATTCGAACCTGCAACCCAGGATAACGAGCATCACGGGTCTGGTGCCCTGCAATATGATTCATTCCAGCCCCATAAGGAAGAGTGAAATGATGTGAAGCATATTGTACTGAAACAAATCACTCTATGGGACAGAAAATGGCATTACACACAGTTTTATCATATATAAAGCAACTAGGCATCATATCATATTACAAGCATTTCATTCAAGGAAATGTTTCAGGGGACTTACATTACAAACATTTGTTGAAAAGAAGAACTCTATGGGACATACAATGACATTGCGTGGCACTAGGGATACCATTTAAACGACTAGATTTATATAAAGTCCAGACAGCACACACACACACACGCACGCACGCACGCACGCACGCACGCACGCACGCACGCACGCACGCACACACACACACACACACACACACACACACAATCATGTGTGCACGCAGCCTACATTTACACACACAACACTGATACTTACACCTTTGTTAACACACTTACACTGAGAGAAAGAGATGTTAGAGAGAGAGAGAGAGAGAGAGAGAGAGAGAGAGAGAGAGAGAGAGAGGGAGGGGAGGGGGGAGGGGGGGGGAGGAGAGAGAGAGAGAGAGAGAGAGAGAGAGAGAGAGAGAGGAGACGAGAGAGAGAGAGAGAGAGAGAGAGAGAGAGACGCTGATAATGACAATGGAAATGCTTTGTTGACAATAGTTAAACAACCCTTATGCCAAGGGAGTGCATGGGCAATGTCCACTTAGTGTTGCCAAACTCTGCCAACAATAGGAATGCGAGTCAAAACAAAACAAAAAACAAAAAACAAAAAAAAAAAAAAACAAAAAAAAAAACAACAACAACAACAAGCGTATACAAGAAAACAGTTCAACAGTACTGATAACTAGAAAATGAAGAAAAAGACCGTTCATCAAACAATTTTCTCATCACAATAAGTAACTTATTGCATAATTATGATCTACAAACACAGCCTACATTTTTTTTTTCTCTCTCTCAATCGAAAAGCTTCCACCACAAACTTAGCAAATGAGTTAACAATGTCTACATTTTCAGACGATTAAATACCAAGAAGGTTTTGAGTTTGAGCGAAAAAAAGACTGAAGGCAGAACAACTATTTGTAAATTCATTATACTCTGAAATAATGGTGTACCAGCACACTTGAGCTAATGGGTGTGAGGTTACAAAGACCGGATGGTAATCAGAAAAGCTTTGCAGTCATCAATGCATATATACATCCAGGTATCTACACATCAAAAACGGACTGGACCTTTCTGGAGGAAATAGAATATGAATTTGGAGACTCTGTCATACTATGTGGAGATCCTGTGGGATCAGCATGGTACCAATCCTCAATGTATTGCACTGAAAGCGATGTTAGATGAAGTACTTCTTAGTGCACTTACATCATCATCCCCACCACACACACAGGGAGGCAGGGTGAAACTGACAGTGTCATTGACTTCGCACTCATTGGACCAACATTCACAGCAGGTATGAGTGTGGAAGCACTTCTTCGTCATGGGAGTGACCATTTCCCTGTTGTGTTCAGTTTACAGAAACCATCAAAAGTTACACAAACGAAACAATGGGGCCCTTTTCAATACAACAAAAATGAAGGGATATCATAGGAACGTTAAGGAGTAGAAGAA
>JADBJO010006538.1:7500-10000 GCA_016801955.1 Conus betulinus
ACACACACACACACACACACACACACACACACACACACACACACACACACACACACACACACATACACTCACTCAATGTCTCCCACACACATTCACACACCAACGCTTGCACACTCATGGTGTCCTTGGATTATTTTTAAACAGCTGTCTTGCAAAATCTGATGTTCCGATGGGTTTCTCCATGAAATGGAATAACAGTGTTGAAATGGACCAGGAATCTTTGCACAAATGTTGAAAAACCAAACAGGACGCATCACTTTAACTTATGGAAGTAACAAGGCAGGCGTGCACGAAAACAATCCTTCAACTGAACACTGAAATAACTTCATGTGAATCTCTCACAGAGTCTGAAAGATGCGTGTATACAGACAACTGCGAACAATTAGAAAAGTCGCGTATGAGGTCGATCAAAGACAAGAAATTACGTAAAGCAGCAGACAATGTCTGAAGAGAAATAAAAATCACTGGCGATGGGAATTTGTTTCTATAGAGCATAAAGTTTTAATTTTCTATGGCCATGAGATGAAACATGCAGACATTTGTAAAAATGTTGTATCTTTCACGACACAGCAAACAAGTCAATTTCAACCCTTTGTAGATGGACATATTGACCAGCATATACAAAAAACCAAATCTACATGGATGGAAGGACTGAATCTTGGGCCACAGAGGCAGAACTCATGGCGACATCAGCTTTATACAACGTTGACATCCAAGTCAAAGTCAAGTGTCAGGACAGATTCCTATGGCATGTTTTTACTTTTCACTTGGATTCTGATTCACATCATGTCACTAGAAATGTGATTCCCTATGAGAATAAGGTGTCTCTCGCATTCAGATCTAACCATCATGATCTCATCGTGTATGAACAACCAGGTGAACAGACGATTCCAGGACTTCAGAAACCGAACTTAGTTTCCAGCAGTGAGAAGCAGACTGACTGACTGGTTTGACTGTGTGCAAAATGGCTGTGACAACAGAATTGATGAACTAATGGCTGTTGATTGTGTGCAAAATGGCTGTGGCAACAAAACTGATGAACTAAGAGCTGTTGATTGTGTGCAAAATGGCTGTGACAACAAACCTGATGAACTAAGAACTGTACACTCTACGCCACAGAAACATAGAATGAATAACGACATAAAAGAAAATGCTACAAACCTGTCCAATCACACACTTACAAATGCAGAGATATCCCTACTCTCTATAGGGCTCCAATCTGTACCAGATAAATCACGGGAAAATACTACAAAACTTTTAGCAGACTTAGACTTGATGAGTGGGAACGCAGGATGCGCCTCAGAGAATACTTTTTGAGAAACATAGCAATGATGAAGTAGAACAAGAAGAGGGGTCTCATGAGGAAAAGTTTAAAGTAAAAACAATAAGAGCGCTTTCACACCAAAAGAAGGTAGGGATCACTGGTTAGATATGTACATTGAACTTGTAAAGAATGAACTACTTGAAGAAAAACGGTAAACTGAACCTCAGTCGCAATGAAAAAAAAAAATGCATTTTATGCACTTCTAAATAATGAAACCATCATCATCCGACCAGCAGACAAAGGATCTGGGGCTGTTGTTATGAAGAAAGATGATTATATTTCTGGGTTGCACAATGAAATGACCAAAAGTGTATCCTACACTATGATAGAGAAAGACTTCACAGAGATAGCAACAAAAAGGTGAACAAGATAGTTTTTAAAATGCATAGAGAAGGGGTTATATCCAAAGACCTACAACAGTACCTCCTCCCACCCTACCCAAAAGGTGGTAAACTGAAAGGGAACCCAAAACTACATAAGCAAGGTGCACCATTGCGAACGATCGTCAGTGGTATAGACACTCCCACAAAAAAAAACTTGCAGAAATCACACAGCATGAGCTGGATGATTACGTCATTAACTCTCTAACGTACATCGTAACGTACATCAAGATACATCAGACTTCATAAGTAAATTAAAAGAATGTGCTTGTCCTGTCCCAGACGATGCGATTCTGTTTTGCTTCGATGTAGAGAAAATCTACCCCTCTGTGCCTCGGAAAGAGAGAATAGAAGCATGTATAGAAGCTTTACAAAGCAGACCTAGACCCATCGTACCAACAGACTGTGCAATTGAAATGATTGAAACTGTTTTAGATTATAATGGATTCAGCTTAGGGGATTGGCACTGCAGACAGACAGATGGAATAGCCATAGGGTCCAGACTGGGGAGAAACTTTGCTTGTGCATACATGCGGAAGTGGGATGAGAAGCTTTTGGAGTTTGAGCAGAAACCTTACTTCTACAAACGTTACATTGATGATGGGTTTGGCATTTGGAATGGCGACCTTGACTCCCTTTTGCGTTTCACAGATTATGCCAACACCATACATACCAACATAAAAATCACTCTACGATGGAGTAGAGAACAAATTGAATTCCTTGCGCTCTGGTTAAGTTAGACAACGGCCATGTATACACGGATCTATTCAAGAAAGATACTGATAAACAGTTATAC
>JADBJO010006538.1:12500-17500 GCA_016801955.1 Conus betulinus
TGGTCCTGAGACAATAAAAGCGGTGGATTAGTCAGTCAGCAACATGAGATTCCTAATGTTGAAAACACAGAGTAGCACACAGTTGCTGAGCCAGGTCAAGGAAAACCCTACAGATTTTGTATGATAAAAACATTAAGATGGAATACAAGAAATAGCAGCGGGGATAACTCCCACTGCCTGTACAATGCTCCAAACATCCGCCTCAAACAGCTTCTGATAACCAAAGTCCAGCTTCTGATCATCTCCAATGGCCTCGTAAGCCTGGGGGAAAACTGTGTTTTACTAACAGAAGAAGGGCGAGGGCGGGTCATTGGTGTCATAAAACCTGTTGCTTGGAGTAGATGGAACGTATCTGCTTAGAAGGGTAGTTCATCTAGGAGAAGGCACTCTCTGATTTCAAACCAACGCTGCCTTGCTGTATACCCATTGTGGGAAATGTAAAGGGATTAAATCCTTGCGGAAAATCCAGAATTGAGCCCCTAGGGTGGTCTGATGATAAACGGCACCTTCTTCCCAGCAGCTCCTGCAGCCCTGTCATTGTCAGCGCATCACATCCGCATCTCTCTTGGCTAGATCAGCTGCCAGGCCTAAGCGGGGAGGGGGTAAGGGAGGGTCGTGGTGTTTGGGTGACCGCCAGTTCTCATACACCCTTTACCTTAGATTTGGTGGTTCCGTTCTCTTCCTTCCTTTTCACCAAGCCCATGGGCGATGGGTAAATGGCAGACGTTAGATGGCACTGAAAGCTGCTAGCCATGGACTGCTCTCAGGCAGTCAGTGTAGAAAGTCATTGTCTGACTATCAAAAGCAGCCACCTTGGTGATGTAACAGTACTCTTGATGGACAGAACTGCCCCCACCCCTTATGGGGAATATCTAGAAAAGGTGACCCAAAGAAAGCTTACTTCAACTAGTCTGTCAGCACCATGCAGGTCACTACACATGTACAATTGTAGTCAAAACTTTAAACATATTCCACAAAAGATTTAAGAGCAACCCACAGGAAATGGTCTCTGCATGTCTGAGCCTGGAGCAGTAAGACTTTCTTACACAGAAAGAACTGACAGACCAGAACGTTGAACAGCGCTGGTAGGACATCAACTACAGCAGCAAGAATGACAGTACTAGGCCATCTTCCGAAGGAACAAAGAAATAGCAAAACCAACACAATGCATTTCGACGTATCGGGTCTTCTTCAGGTAGGACAAATAACTTTCAAACTAATGAATGCAAAAGATGAACAGACAGTTACTTACCTCTTCGATCCTACTAGTGACTACATGATGGTAAACCGCCCTCAAAGGAACGGTGCAACTGACGCTAATTACCTCTTCGATCCTAGTGACTACACGATGATAAGACTGCCCTAAAAAACGATTCAGCTGACGACCTCTTCGATCCTAGTAACTACATGACGATAAGACTGCCCTAAAAGGAACGATTCAGCTGACATTAATTAGCGTATATAAACATAAAAAAAACTAGAACTGTTTACCTTAGCTTACAAGTTTGGTACAGTCACTTCCAGGAGACGACAAGCTCTGCACAAGGAGACTTCAGTGCCCAAAGACATTCCCAGCTCTGGCCGAATGTCAATGGACCCTATGGCATACGACAGGAGAACTCATACGGGCAGCTTCCTCATTACATTTTGCGTCATGCATAGTCTAACCATCACCAAAAAACAGAATAAGGAAGCTTTCACCTGCTGGCCAGATGACAAACGTTTATCTGCCAAGCAAGACAATCTCGTATATATCAATAGCAAAGTCCTAACTGAGTTACGACAGGTAAAGAATAAGCAGCAAAGGTTTTAAAACTGCAACAGTATGCAGATGAGCAAAACTTCCAGAGCATAGCTTCAGGTGTGTATGCCTCGTTGCTATAGCTCCTGTTCAGTAAGCTGACAGTCCCTCCTCACATAAAATGGCGACATTCTCCACGCTGTAGTAAGCTCTTCAGATCATGTCGTATCTGAGAATGAGTGTGGTTTTGAGAGCAATGGTGGAAGATTAATATGATCTTCACAATCCAGCAGATAAAGGAAAAGTACTATGAGCAGAAACACAATGTCTTGTGTCATGTTCGTAGAACTGAGAAAGGATTTAAAACTTCATGGGCCACCTTGTCCAAGCCTGACTGTCCATCAGAACATTCCATGATGGATTGTGGACATCTGCTCTCTATCTGACCCTTTCCACTCTCCAATAGCGTACAACAAGGATTTCGTGGTATCCATACTCTTCAGCATCATGTTTGCTACCATGCCATTTGCTACTCTGTCCTCCACTGATGCAGGAGTCGCTGTCCATCACAGATGTTATGGTCGACTTTTTGATTTGAAGGGAAAAAGCAAAGTCACTGAGGCCTTGGTGAGAGACTTCCTGGTCATAGACGACTGTGCCCTCGCAGCAATGAACGAGGCAGCCTTGCAGGAACTCGCTGAATCCTTGTTGTCAGCAACCAACATCTGTGCAATGACCATCCCCCTGCAGAAGACAGGTCATGCTTCACATTGCACCAACTGTGGCCCCTCCAGAGTGTATCATTGAATTTGAGGGAACACAGCCCAACAACGTAGACAGCTTCACCTGCTTGCAGCACAGATAAGGAAGTGTGACCTGTGAGGACCAGTGCTTCTTTCAGCAGGCGATGGAAGCAATTGTGAGATGAACACAGCATTAAAGGTTTATACCAACATGGCTGTCTACAAGGCGTTTTTTTTTTTTTTTTTTTTTTTTTTTTTTTTTTTTTTTTTTTTTTTTTTTTTTTAGTACCATTCTACAATTGTGTAGACTTGTAAAATGTGTTCTGTGAACCTATATATTAGATAGAGCTGGTTCCTTCAATAAAATGTATTCTGCATTATTCCATATTGCCACATGACGGTCCCAATATACACACTCACATGCACACAGAGACACTCATGTCCTCCGCTGCAAACATCACAACTGACTCCTTTCTTTCAGCACAACAAACCAGAATACAATTTTAAGTTTCTTTCCTGGTATATTTTTTTTTTTTTTCTATCATTTTATCATTTGTTTCCCTTTTTATGAACAAGTTGTCCATTTTTATACCAAATATTAATACTAATCTAGCAAAAAGATATATATATATTATATATATATAATATATATATATATATATATATATATATATATATATATATATATATATATATATATATATACTACCATAATTCATTCGCCCAGTTCACAGACTTCTCTTTCAGGGCATACTGAAGACCAATTTGCTTTTACATAAAAACCCAGCCATTCTGGGGTTCACAAACCCCATTTCTCTTTAAATTTTCCAACGGGAAGAAAACTCTTCTTTCTGTTCAGATACCAAGTAACAGTTCCAAAGACAAGGCACTGTGTAAGTCACCTAAATTAATAACTTACTTGTCGATCGATTGCAGGATCCACATCTTACCTATCGGTACAATTTTAGAAGTGATTCCGTTCACGATCAAAACAAGAATAAACGATTGAAATTCAAGTTCGAGGTATAAAGCTCACAGTGAAAAATAATCAAATATGTTCACACAACCCCATACTCACCCTAGGATCAGTGACATATGTGCCTACTAAAAGACTAGTTTAGAGTTCAGCTCTCTCTCGACTTCTTCGTCCTCTTCTTTTGTTGTTAACTAATCTCTACCCCCCCCCCCCCCCTCTCTCTCTCTCTCTCTCTCTCTCTCTCTCTCTCTCTCTCTCTCTCTCTCTCTCTCTCTCTCTCTCTCTCTCTCTCTCTCTCTCAGCTCTCAGCTTGGCCGCTGCTTCCCGTAAGTTGACAGGCAGTCTTTTTTTCCCCAAGAGTATAAGTCACTGTTTTAAAAAGCTTATCACTGAGGACCAAGCACCCTGTAAGGGTGAGGTTTGAACCTCTCCAGTTAAAGTTTTCTAACAATAGATCCAGTGTCTGCAGAGCAGGTCTGCCGGTTCAAAGTGCACAAAAACGACATTCTTTTCGGGGCGCATGCCACATGCTGTGTACAGGTATTTCTTTTTAATGGAATACATCAAGTGTCATTCAGTTTGCTGTAGAATTACTTACAATATGATTATGCGTACCGAATAACTTAATGCTGCAACAAAATGTTTTCTAAACCTCTCTATGTTGTGTGAAATATTTTTCATCGGTAAATTGTGCTCTTTACAACGTATGCTGTGTACAATCGCCTCCTCAATCAAAATGTGTCAGTTTTTTTCTCAATAAAATGTTTTATATTGTGTTCTATCTTTCCTGAGCTGTTTTTCGTTTATAAAATGTATCTTCAACAAAATTGCAAGTAGAGTGTTCCTTTGAGAAAATGTGTTCTGCATATTTCTAAGTTGTGGTGAGTGTTTTTTTTTTTCCTTTGTTTTAACTAATCAAGGCGTGTTCCATACCATTTAATAATAAGCAGACTTTTGAATTAAAAAAAAAATCAACCCATGACAAAAAGAAATGAATAATAGGGTAAGGTACAGCAATAAAGGTAAGACAGAACTACACGTTGGTACAATATGAGGGATAGACGGTCTGTGTGAAGGAAGCATATGCAGCAACTGTTGACACGAAGGATAAAGGGCCAATGTTTGTTGAAGCTGTATGCATCTCAGAATAATCGATAGCTGCATAACTGTTTTTTACAGCCAGCATTTTTTTTTTTTTTTTTTTGATAGAAAAAAGTCAGTCGGGCATCCTCTTCATATTTCATGCTCACGAGTTCACATAGCCATCTAACATTCTATCCCTCAATGTGCTCCCACTTCAACATCTTTTTAATGAGAGAGACACACGACAGAAAGAGTAGGAGCAATCAGTAAGACTTGCTTTACCTACCAGCAAAATCGGAAGCTAAGCAAAGAAGTCAGCAACACCTACAAAACTGATGCTGTTGTCATCACAGCAATCAACCCATCCAAAACAGAACGTGTGGAGAGTAGAGCTGCTATCAATACAGCAATAAACCTTTCAAAACCAAAACGTTCTTAGAGCTGCTATCAACACAGC
>JADBJO010006538.1:22500-27500 GCA_016801955.1 Conus betulinus
ATTTGTGTGTTTATTAATGTGAATGAGTTTACCTTTAATGCGCAGCTGTAAAAATGGATTATAAGTCTGATATGTAACACCAATGGATGGTGATCTGAAGATGACCCCCATGGAACCTGAAATAGCCTACATGTTTTCCCCACCCCCACCCCCTCCCTGATCAGATACGCTTCTTTCTTCCTTACTACCATGTGGGACCACATGCCTGCTATCATGATGACGTCAGCAGATGTTCATCTGAAGAAGTAGAAACAGGAGGTGAAGAAGCAGGGGAAAGAATGCTAGGACAAAAAGGAGGGAAGAGAAGACGGAAAAGATGACGAGAAGAAGAAGAGGAAGAAGAAGGAGGAGGGAGAGGAGACAGAAAAGATGACGAGAAGAAGAAGAGGAAGAAGAAGGAGGAGGGGGAGGAGACACAAAAAAAGAAAAGTGGCAGGAGGAGGAGGAGGAGGAGGAGAAAAAAAAAGAAAAGAAGGAGGAGGAGGAGAAGAAAAATAAGGAGAATACAGAGAACGCAATGCAGCAGAAGGTTGTTCACAGTTATAACCGTCATGATAGTGAGGACAATTTCTGCAGCGCCCATCCTAACAACCTAGTCTAAGGGGCGTTTTACAGGTTTTAAAGAGAGCGAGAGTCAGAGAGAGAGAGAGAGAGAGAGAGAGAGAGAGAGAGAGAGAGAGAGAGAGAGAGACAGAGACAGACAGACAGACAGACAGACAGACAGACAGGAGGTCTGAAGTCACGAAAGTTTGACTGACAAAATTCCAGATGTTCAAATACATACTGATAAACAAAATCCCAGCCTTTAACTACATATTAATATACTCAAATCTCACCTGTTTTCTCGGCTAAAGCAGCAGTCTAGCATGGAAGTTGTCAGTTTCCATGTAGGGCGTCCAATGAATCAAACAGATAGATCTCGGTTTAACCATGACGGTTTTCTTTTCAACACTGCTTCTCTCTTTCCAACGCGAAAGCACAAATAATGAACAGAACTATGCAGCATCTCCAGATGGTGGGGGATTCACATGGCATAGATATTTCAATGATAACATTTGAAGCGGTCGGTCGTATCGTCCTTTTTTTTGTGCTCTGATAATCGTTTCTGCGCGCGCGTGCGTGGTATGTGTGTGTTTGTGGGGGTGTGTGTTGTGTGGTGTGTGTGTTGTTCGTCGTAAGGACCTCGATAATTCGAATCATGGATATCTTCCACCTACAGTCAGTATCCTCAGGTGGCTAAGCTAGTTCATGGCGTTATGATGAAAAAAAAGTGTTGTTTATTCTAATGTATTGTAATGATGTTATTGATAGTACGCTCTGGAAGTGAGTGATCAAACTACTGTGTATTAATGGTTGTGATGTATATTTAAACCGTCCTTTGATATGAATAATGAATACCTATTTGTTGATAAACAAGAGTGTGCTAGGAATCATTTCTCTGAGTGAGATGTACTGATTATGTGAAATGATAAAAAACGTGCTTCTCGCGATAGAAGAAACATGAAATCATAAAAACATTCTTATCTTGATGAAAGAGACGAAAGGAAATCGTTTCTTATATGTAATGAGTGTATTCGTCGTCGTTTATTGTAAAAATGTCTATGTGGAAATCCTTCCCCCCCAATGTGTAAAGCATGAATTTGAAAAGGTCTATGTGGAAATTCTTTCTTTCCCAGTGTGTAGAACATGATTTCGGAAAAGAGAATGTTCTGTTGGAATAATGCCTTGAACTTTGTAGATTTCGCTATGGGTATTCTTCCCAAGTTCTGCTGAAATATACAGTAACTGTTGATTATGACTATGATTAATAACCATGATGTATAATAGCCATGCTAGATAATCAAGGTGTCATAGAATGCTAGATCAGTATCAGTCTCCCCCCCGGTAAAATCATTGTCCTGGTGTGAATGGGAACTGGCTGCCACTGCAAGAGGGTCTGGGCGTAGTCAGAGTCTAGCCCTGTCTCCACCCTGCTGAGGGTGTGGAGAGGTCGATGAGGGAGTCGACAGTAACCCGACCTGCTACCGCGCACGGGTCTGGGGCATAGCTGAGATCTACCCCTATCTCCACCTTGCTGGGGTGTGGGGAGGTCGACGTGGGAGTCGACAGTAACCCGACCTGCCAGTTGTGCCAGAACCGCCGCTCTTGAAGTGTTTGAACCAGCGACCTGTTGGGCCAGTCGTACCAGAGCCGTCGTTTCTGCTGTACTGTCGCTTTTGTGGTGTCAACATCTTGTTTGAGTGTGAGCTGCAGCTCTTGTGTTGGAGCCGTTGCTCCTGTTGTGGACAGAGCCGTCGCTTCGGTTCTGTGGGGACTCTGCGAGCTGCTCCTCCTGACTGTGTGAGTCCCAGGAGAGGACTTCTTCTACAGCAATCTCCACGAGAGACTTGTGATGTCGGTGGACTGTCGTTTTGAGCTGGCCAAGGCCAAAAGAAAGAACAGAAATTAGTATATATACATAATTTATATTCCATGAATTGCATGCCTAGAATTACGGCGTGTGTTATTCTGCTGCATTGATATTGTTGTATATTGCTCTGTGTGTGTGTGTGTGTGTGTGTGTGTGTGTGTGTGTGTGTGTGTGTGTGTGTGTGTGCGTGCGTGCGTGCGTGTGTGTGTGTGTGTGTGTGTGTGTGTGTGTGTGTGTGTGTGTGAATTTTAAATCATACACCCATCCGAATTGCTGTGAGTCAGACAAACAGGCACACGCACTAACGCATCCGTAACACATGCCTACATGATCGCAGCAATGTTCATCTTTTTACTTGCTAACATAGTATGGCTATCAACACCTGCCGTTGAAACAGAAACTGGTATTTTGAGTTATACTATAAGTAGTTGGCAGCATCTTACTTACATTTCTATTTTCACTTTTGACCGTTTCAGGCTGAAAACAGGTTCGTGATGTTGAAAAAATGGGAGTGGTGCTATTCACCTTTCTGGTCCTGTTTCCCCTGGCAACGCTCCAACTGGATGCAGGTGTGGAATCTAATGTCTCCGTTTCTTTCTGCCTGTCTGGCTGGCTGGTTGGCTGGCTGGCTGGCTGGCTGTCCGGCTGGCTGGCTAGCATTCACATTCCTTGTCGTTGATAATGCCTCCTTTATATGGGGTGAACATGTTCATCTACATGATGTGTGTGGAGAGGGGGAGTGGTGGTAGATACGGGGTACATAGGTTTTGTCAGCAACAGTTGATCAGTTATCATATTTATATTACCCAGATTAAAATGCAGAAGAGAGAGTGGGACGGAGGGACAGACAGACAGGCAGACAGAGAGAGAGGTTCCACATTCACACACACACACACACACCACACACACACACACACACACACACACACACACACACACACACACACATACACAAGCTTGCGCGCGCGCATGCGCACACACATACACGCATGCACCTCTCTATATACTGTATGGGATTGATTGACACTTATTTTAAGGATCTTTTTGTGGTGTTGTCGCTGTCGTCGTCGTCGTCGTCGTCGTTGTTGTTGTTGTTGTTGTTGTTTCATTGTAGTACACATCTATTGCAAAATCCTTGTTCTTTAACATGCTTTGTTTGAATTACAAGTGTGCATGTAGTTTGTCCTTGTTGTTATACGTTTGCTTTTTTGAAAGCGGTATTCTCTATTGCAGATATTTGTTTTCACTTTCTACATTCATATTGATGCTCTGTTTCTCTATAAACATTTATCACCAGGTTGAGCGTATTTTGTAAATAAACTGTGATGTCTTGTTTCTTTGAACTCAGTAAATCTATGGATGAGTTTCTGATTTGCAAACGCCATGTAGGCCTGCCGAGCAGAATGGATAGCGACATGCCAATCTTGTGAGGCAGGTAGTGTGTAAGTGATTCAGCTTCTTGGCATGCCATTGGTACACTGTCCACGTTTCACATGCGTAGAAGACTGGGGGGGGGGGGGGGGGGGGGTGGGGGGGGGGGGGGGGGGGGGGGGGGGGGGGGGGGGGAGGCAATTGCTCTGTACACCTTCTGCTTGATCTGGAGAATGGGATGGTGCATGGTAATGAAAGATACACACTTCATGAGTGATGGCGACAAATGAAGTAGTATGCATGGGAATAAGTGACGGTTAGCATACGTCTGATGGAGCTGAATACGGTGGCAACCCTGGAAATAAGAAATGGTAGTGAATGAGGTAGATTACAAGGGAAAGGGAGATGCTAGCCGATGTTTGAGTGAGTGTTTCACTGTCTCTGTGCCTGCATGGCCACACACATTGATGACGCGCTAAATGAAATACCTTTACACTCACTGTGCAGATCAGCCTGTAGAACGATATGTGGAGAACAAACAAGACCTCAACCCAGATGAAAGCAGGGGAATCCTACTGCCTGTTCAAAAGTGATTATGTTTTCTCTTATGTTTTAACACTCCCCCCCCCCCCACATCTTTCTCTCTCTCTGTCTCTCTCTCTGTCTGTCTGTCTGTCTGTCTGTCTGTCTCTCTCTCTCTCTCTCTCTCTCTCTCTCTCTCTCTCTCTCTCTCTCTCTCTCTCTCTCTCTCATTACAATGTTGCTATGTTGAATTGTCAGTATGAAGATACGAGCCCAAATAATGTATGCATGACAAGGGCAGATAGTAAGACTAGGCTTTGGCCTAAAATCTTCATCCTTGCGTGTTAAAGATCAATCAATCAATCAATCAATCAATCAATCAATCAATCATTAATCAATCTCTCCCTACTCGGGAACAGTACAGCTATATTGCAGTATCCACCTACTCAGATAAAATACAGTTACACTGCAGTATCCACCTACTCGGATAAAATACAGCTACACTGCCAGTATCCCCCTGCAGGGATGCAGTACAGCTGCACTGCCAGAATCCCCATACTGGGGTACTTTACCGCTGCACTGCCAGAATCCCCATACTGGGTACTTTACAGCTGCACTGCCAGAATCCCCATACTGGGGTACAGTACATCTGCACTGCCAGCATCCCCAACTGGCTTTAGAGCAGTCCTGTACCACC
>JADBJO010006538.1:32500-55000 GCA_016801955.1 Conus betulinus
CAAAAATGTCAGCATCCCCCTACTTGGGTACAGTACAGATACAGCAACACTGCCAGTTTCCCCCTACTTGGGTACAGCACAGATACAGCAACACTGCCACTATCCCCCTACTGTAAAAGAGTGCAGTAACACAGCCAGTATCCCACTACTTGGGTGCAGTACAGCTACAGTGCCAGTGTCCAACTACCGGGGTACACTATAGCTACAATGCTAGTACCCCCTACTGGGGTACAGTGCAGCTGCACTTCAAGTATAATCCTACAAAGGTACGGTACAGCTGCAGCTATACTGCCAGTACCCCCAACTGGTGGTCAGTACAGCTACACTGCAGTATCCCCTTACTAAAGTACAGTGCAGCTACATTGCCAGTATCTCCCTACTGGGGGTAGAGTACAGCTACACTGCCAGTATTTTCCTTCTGGGATACAGTATGGATACACAGCCAGCATCCTCCTACTGAGGCACAACTACGCTGCCAGTATCCCCCTACTGGGACACAGTACAGCTACACGCCAGTATCCCCCTACTGGAGTGCTGGGGTATAGGACAGTTGCAGTGCCATTATCCATCTATTCTCTGGTACAGTACAGCTACACTGCCAGTATCTCACTACTAGGGAAAGGTACTGCTACACTGCCACTATCACCCTACTGGGGTACAGTACTGCTACACTGCCAGTATCCCCTAATTTGGTACGGTGCAGCTACACTGCCAGTATCCCCCCCCTACTTGGGTACAATGCAGCTACGGTTACTTTCTGTGTCCCCTTACTGGGGTACATTATAGCTACACTGCCAGTATCCCCCTACTGGGATACATTATAGCCACACTGCCAGTATCCCCCTACTGGGATACATTATAGCTACACTGCCAGTATCCCCCTACTGGGCACAGTATAGCTACACTGCCAGTATCCCCCTACAGGGGTTCAGTACTGTTACAGCTACACTGCCAGTATCCCCCTACAGGGGTTCAGTACTGTTACAGCTACACTGCCAGTATCCCCCTACAGCGGTACAGTATAACTACACTGCCAGTATCCCCTTGTCGGGTACGATCCATCTACACTGACAGTGCCCCACCACTGATGTACGGTACAGCTACACTGCCAATACTCCCATACATACTCATGCACAGTACAGCTAAACTGCCTGTATTTCCTATTGTGGTACAGTACAGCTACACTTCCAGATCCCCCTACTGTGGTACAGTACAGCTACACTGTAATTATACCCCTAATGGGGTGCGGTACAGTTACACTTCCAGTATCCCCCTACTGTAGTACAGTACAGCTACACTGCCATTATACCCCTACTCGGTGCCGTACAGTTACACTGCCAGTATCCCCCCACTGGGGTACAGTATAGCTACACTGCCAGTATTCCTCAACTGAGGTACTGTACAGCTGCACTACCAGTACCCCCCTACTGGGCTACAGAACAGCTATCCTTCAACAATGACCCTACTGAGGTACAGTAAGCTACAGCTACACTGCCAGTACCCCCCTACTGAGGTACAATACAGCCATCCTCCTACCTGTATTTCATATCGTGGTACAGTACAGCTACACTGCCAGTATCCCCCTACTGCGGTTCAATATAGCTGCACTGCAAGAGTGACCCTACTGAGGTACAGTACAGCTACAGCTACACTACAAGTATATCCCTACTGGGTTTACAACTACACACTGCCAATATCTCCCTACTTGGATTAAGTACAGCAGCTACACTGCCAGTATACCCATACTAGGGTACAGTACAGCTACACTCCATGCATCCCCCTTTTGGCGTACAGTACAACTACACTGCCAGTATCCCACTAATGGGGTACAGTACAACTACGCTGCCAGTATCCCCCTACCTGGGTACAGTACAGGTCCACTGCAAGTATCCCCCTACTGGGGTACAGCAATACTGTCTGTATCCCCCTTCTGAGGTAGTTACACTGCCAGTATACCCCTACTGAGGTACAGCAGCACTGCCTGTATCCATCTCCTACACTGCCAGTACCCTCTACTTGGGTGCAGTACAGCTAGATCAACTCTGGCAGTGTTGTCCCCTACTGGGCTACAGTACAGCTACACTGACAGTATCCCCCTACTGGGATACAGTGCAGCTACACTTCAAGTATCCTCCTACTTGGGTACACCCACAGCTTCACTGCCTGTATCCCACTACAGGGGTACAGTGCAGCTATGTTACCAGTATCTCCCTAGTATCCCCCTAGTAGGGGGATCTCCCTAGCAGTACAGCTACAGCTACACTGCCAGTATCCCTCTACTGAAGTACAGTACAGCTACACTTGCATATAATCTCCAACTGGGGAACAGTACGGCTACACTGCCAGTATCCCCCTACTGGGGTCAAGTATAGCCACACTGCCTGTATATCCTACTAGAATACAGTATTGGTACACTGCCAGTAACCCCCTACTGGGGTACACTATAGCTACACTACCAGTATCCCCCTACTGGGGTACAGTACAGCTACACTGCCAGTATCCCCCCACTGGGATACAATACAGCTAAAGCAAAAATGCCATTTCCCCCAACTGGGTACAGCTACAGCTATACTGCCAGTATCCCCCTACTGTGGTACAGTACAATTACAATGCCAGTATTCCCCTACTGGGGTACAGTAGAGCAAAACCGCCAGTGTTCCATGCTGGGTGTAGTACATCTTCACTGCCTGTATCCCCCTGCTGGGATACAGTACAAATACGACTGCCAGTATCCTTCTGCTGGGGTACACTACAGCAACACTGAAAGTATCCCCCCCACCGAAGTACACTAAACCTACACTGCTGCCAGTATCCTCCTACTGTGGTACACGACAGCTACACTGCCAGTATCCCCCTACTGGAGTACAGTACAGCTACACTGCCAGTATCCCCGTACTGGGATACAGTACAACGACCTTGCCAGTATAACCCTACTGGGGTACAGAACAGCTACACTGCCAGTATCCTCTACTCAGGTGCAGTATAGCTACACTGCCAGTATCCCCCTACTGGAGTAGTACAATATAGCTACACTGCCAGAATCCCCTGCTGCGGTACACTATAGCTACACTGCTAGTATCCCCCTACTGGGGGAACAGTACAGCAACACTGCCAGTGTGACTCTACTCAGGTACGATACAGCTATACTGGCAATATCCCCCTACCGGGGCACAGTACAGCTGCATTGCCAGTATCTCCTCAAAGGGGTACAGCACAACTACACTGCCACTATCCCCCTACTGGGGTACAGTGTAGCTACACTGTCACTTTTGCACACATGCATTCATGACGGCATTTGCTCCATACGCACACGCAGTCTCTCCAGTCAACCAAAAGGCGCACACTACCAAATGTTTTTTTTTCCTCTCCTTCGGGGAAAACACTTTACTAAATGAATCAAAATCAAAGTTAATAAACAGATTCTGTACATGTATCTCTCTTTCTGTTCACACTGAGAGATAAATCAGGTTACAAATTGAAATCAATAAATCCTTACAAAATTCCTCCTTGCTGCATAAAGAATATCCACATCCTACTAGACTATAAAGTCATGGCCATCACATAACATTGGGCCAAGATCCAGACCAGAATAATAAATAATTACTGTGTAATTATGATGCCATACCTGCATCAAAGATAACATTCGCCCCTTACTGTTATAATGCCCTGTCCACATCAAAAAAACGTGTCGCCCCTTGGATTCTCCTGTCACTGGAGAAATGATGAGATCCGACTCCTCTACCTGGCGTCTTTATTGCTGGGGCTGAACTACCGGTGTGTTCCCCACACCATGGCCATCGTTTACCACCCGTCTCTGTGGAGGAATAATTGACGGGTGAAGAGAGTGAGGGGGAAGGGCTGAAACACGAATAAGGTTCGTGTAAATAACCTGCTTTCCAATTCAACATATGAATTCTTTCTTTCTCTTTTCTTTAGGTTTTTCCCCTGTACCTTTCCCCAACTATCTATGGCTCACCTGGAAATGACTGGTCAGCGGTGAGGACCTCTTGACCAACGTCCTGACAGGTTCGAGTCTCTAGACCATCTCCTGGGCTAAAACTGATTCTTTCCTCCTTCCTCCTAGTGAGTGCATACTCAGTGTTCAAAACACATGACCAGCACTTTACCAGACCTTATTAAACTATCTCTCAGTGGTCACTTTCACCCAATGACCACCATAGCAATGAGTGATCCTCACAATTATTGGGGATGCCCGCTACACTAGTCAAGCCACATGAATATTTTTTTCCTTTTTAGTTGTGGCATGGGGAAATGATTTATATCACTAGACTACATGTGATGGAGCGTCACATGCCTTGATGTGAGGCTACGTCACATGACATACACTGCGAGTATCCTGCTGGGTAACAGTACAGCTACACTGCCAGTATCCCCTACTGGGGTACAGTGCAGCTACACTACCAGTATCCCCCTACTGGGGTGCAGTGCAGGGACTCTGCCAGTATAACCCTACCAGGTAACAGTACAGCTGCAATGCCGGTATCCCCCTACTAGGGTACAGAACATCTAGAATGTGTGCATCTCTCTACTAGGCAACAGTGCAGATACACTGCCATCATCCCTCTACTGAGGTACAGCCCTAAACCGCCAGTTTTCCTCTACTGAGGTATAGCTACATTGCCTGTATCCACCTACTGGGATACAGTACATCTACTGCTACACTGCCAGTATCTCCTTACTGGTGTAGGGTACAGCTATACTGCCATTTACCCCCTACTGAGGTACAGTACAGCTACATTGCCAGTATCCCCTTCCGGGGTACACTATAGCCACACTTGTAGTATCCTCCTACTGGGGTAGAGTACAGCTATAAAGACAGTATCACCCTACTGAAGTCCAGTATAGCTACACTGCCAGTATCTCCTACTGGAGTACAGTATAGCTACACTGCCAGTGTACCCCTACTGGGGTACTGTACAACTACACTGCCAGTATCCTCCTACTGGGATACAGTGTACCTACAGTGCCAGTATCGCCATGTTGGGGGACAGTACGGCTACAGCTAGACTACCACTATCCCCCAACTGGGTACAGCTACATCTACACTGCCGATATCCCCCTACTCTGGTAGTACAGTTGCAATGACAGTAATTCTGTCCTGGGGAACAGTTCAGCTACACTGTCTGTATCTCCCTTTGGGGTACAGCATTTCTATACTGCCAGTGTGCCCTTACTGTGATATGGTATAGCTACACTGCCGGTATCTCCTTGCTGGGATGTAGTACAGCTACACTTCCAGTATCCCCCTACTGAAGTATCCCCCTACTGAAGTGCATTAAACATACACTTCCAGTATCCCCCTACTGGGGTACAGTACAGCGACCCTGCCAATATGACCCTACTGGGGTACAGTACAGCTACACTGTCAGTATCTCCATACTGGGGTACAGTATAGCTATACTTTCAGTATTCCCCTACTGGTGTACAGTATATCTACACTGCCAGAACCTCCTTCCTGGGCTACACTATATAGCTACTCTGCTAGTATCCCCGTATTGTGTATACTGCCAGTATGCTTGCTGAAGGCTCATTTTGAGAAGCATTTATTATTCCCTATTCACCCATTCAAGCACATACTGTTAGTTAGGCAGAATTATCTACCACTGCAGAGATACGAATGCTTATCTCCCCCTATTTCTTCAATCTAAGACATAAGAGCAAGCTTTGTATATAATTCAATATTTCTTGCTGTCATTGCAACACCAGCTGCTCTGTAAGTTGCTGGAATGGTGCTTTGGTTACTTATCCTTGGAATTTATTAGTTTATTTTATATATCAACCGTGTCTCCCTTATGAGTCCAATCCAGTGGACGAAAGGCTTAGGAGCAGGCAATATAAATAGATCGGCCTTCGAGAGGGATTACGATGGTTCCCTCATGCACCTAGTGACAGGTTTTCATACTTATAACTTTTTTTTTTAATCTTATGTTCCCATTCTCTTCATTTTCACCCCCCCTCCCCCCCCCCCCCCCCCCCCCCCCTTTTTTTAATTTTAAAGTGCAAATCAAAGTCATTAGTATAATGATGGATGAATTGTTAACCTGTACTTGTGTTTCCCCACTACTTAATTGTCTAGTCAGTCAGTGGGAGATTACATCTCTTAGGACATCCGAGTAATGGTTGTTTCTGCACAATCCTTAACCGCTGACAATGCTTGGGTTATTGAACAGCAGAGATGACCACTCATCTCTTCCATATCTTTTGATCTCCCTTGCATCCTTGAATGGATTTTCAAGCATAGGCTCAACCATTGTCCCCTACATCTTATAGTTCGCATAACGATTTGTTTTTAGTTTTTCAGCAACTTTTTCCTCTCCAGACTTGCGTTTTGTTTCATTTTGCTACCCTTTGCTGGCTCCTTTGGGGTTCTGTTGGATTTTTTTTGAACCCATGATGGTGAGAACACCACATAATTGTGGACTGTGGTGCGTCTCTATTTGACGCCAAGAGCACACAGACACAGTCTGCCGAGCCTCACTGATGAGTCCAATCCAGCGGACGAAAGGCCTAGGAACAATCAATATAAAGATATCTGCCTTCAAGAGGGGATGCAATGGTTCCCTCATGCAGCTAGTGAAGGGTCTTCATATTTTCACACACACACACACACACACACACACACACACACACACACACACACATATATATATATATATATATATATATATATATATATATATATATATATATATATAGAGAGAGAGAGAGAGAGAGAGAGAGAGAGAGAGAGAGAGAATGTATGTATCTTTGCCAGGTCATAACTATCATGATGGAAGAATTGTTAACCTGCACTTGTTTTTCTCCCACTACTTAATTGTTCAGCGCATATATATATATATATATATATATATATATATATATATATATATATATATATATATATATATAGAGAGAGAGAGAGAGAGAGAGAGAGAGAGAGAGAGAGAGAGAGAGAGAGAGAGAGAATAGTGCTAAAACGCCTAATAAATTTTTAAAGTGCTCAACCCCTTGGGGAGCAACATCTGTTAAAATAGTATGGTAAAAAACTTCCTTTTACCATACTATTTTAACATATTATATATATATATATATATATATATATATATATATATATATATATATATATATATATATATATATATATATATATATATTAAACAAAGCTTGCTCTTATGTCTTAGATTGTGAAAAAAGGGGGGTGATAAGCATTCATATCTGTAGTGGTAGATCATTCTGCCTAACTAACAGTATGTGCCTGAGTGGGTGAATGGGGAATAATAAATGCTTCTCAAAATGAACCTTCAGCAAGCTTATAGTCTCCGAAAGGGGAGAGACATCTCCAATGGGGAGGAAGCTCACTAACATATAACTCCTGGTCATATACTGGTATTTCGAAACCTGCTTGTTTCTCCTCAGTGACCGCGGAAAGTGGTAATTTGACTCCTCTGCCTTTTCGGTTTTAAGAAGAATGCTATCCCAGAAAAAGGTTGCTGTGCAATACCGTAGTATGTTTGTTGAGTTTGCAAAAACCAACCAAAGGTGTCACCTAAGAAGCAAAGAAAATCATAAAAGAGCAAAACAAGCTACATTTTCTTTTGAAAAGTAGAACATACAAAAAGATATTATCTTAAGACACACGTGCTGAGGGCCAGTTCTTGGAATGAATCTGCAAGGGGACTAAATTACAATAAACTAATAAATTCCAAGGATAAGTACCGAGCACTATTCCAGCAACTTACAGAGCAGCTTGGTGTTGCAATGACTGCAAGAAATATTGAATTATAACAAAGCTTGCTTTTATGTCTTAGATTGTAGTACAAAAAATAGGGGGGTGATAAGCATTCATATCTGTAGTGGTAGATCATTCTGCCTAAGTAACAGTATGTGCCTGAGTGGGTGAATGGGGAATAATAAATGCTTCTCAAAATGAACTTCAGCAAGCTTATAGTCTCCAAAGGGGGAGAGACATCTCCAATGGGGAGAAGCCCACTAACATATAACTCCTGGTCATATACCGGTATTTCAAACCTGACTGCTTTCTCCTCTGTGACCGCGGAAAGTGGTAATTTGACTCCTCTGCCTTTTCGGTTTTAAGAAGAATGCTATCCCAGAAAAAGGCTGCTGTGCAATACCGTAGTATGTTTGTTGCGTTTGCAAAAAAAAACAACCAAAGGTGCCACCTAAGAAGCAAAAGAAAATCGTAAAAGAGCAAAACAAGCTACATTTTCTTTTGAAAAGTAGAAAATATCAAAAGATATCCTCTTAAGACACAAGTGCTGAGGGCCAGTTCTTGGAATGAATCTGCAAGGGACTAAATTACAATAAACTAACTTAAGAGGATTTTTTTTTTTTATGTTCTACTTTTCACAAGAACATGTAGCTTGTTATGCTCCTTTATGATTTTCTTTCTGCTTAGGTGACAGCTTGTGGTTGTTTGTTTTTTTTTTGCAAACTCAACAAACATACTACGGTATTGCACAGCAGCCTTTTTTCTGGATAGCATTCTTTAACCAAAAAGGCAGAGGAGTCAAATTACCACTTCCCGCGGTCACTGAGGAGAAACAATCAGGTTTCGAATACCGGTATATGACCAGGAGTTATATGTTAGTGAGCTTCCACTCCTGTTATAGAGATGGATTGAAAGTTGGGGGAGGGGGTGGGGTGGGTTAAAAGAAGTGTGAGAGAGAATACATATATATATATATATATATATATATATATATATATATATATATATATATATATATATATATATATATATATATATATATATATATATGGCAAATTCTGTCTGTGTGCGTGTACGCTATAGAGACTCAAAAACGGCTCAACTGATTGTAATGAAACTTGACAGGTAAGTCGGTTGTAACCCGAGGATAATTTTGGGCTAATCTTAAAAAAAAAAAAAAACCATTAAAAACCGTTAAAAACTGTTATAACGGTTTCAAATACATCTTTTTCCCTCTGCTTTTCTTCTAAAAGCCATTGTGACATTCCATGGGTACAGGACTACTTCTCGAAATTAGAACCGTTATTTGACAGTTAAAAAACTTTACTTATAACAGTTAAAAACCATTAAAAACACCAAACCCTATTTAAGAAAAAAAAGCTGTTTAAGGCCCGATCTTCTTGAAATTTGGCATGTACCTCTTTTGTGACCCAAGGGCGGTTTTGGGCTACTCTTTAAAAGAAAAATGATAAAACCGTTTTAAAACCATGAAAAAGCTGTTTAAACGGTTTCAAAGACATCTTTTTCCTCTCCTTTTCATCTAATACCCGTTGTGACTTTACACAGGCACAGGGCCACTTCTCAAAGATTAGAACCGTTTTTTGGCAGTTATAAAAAACGTTATATATAACATTTAAAAAACCGTTAAAATCACCAAACCCTATTAAAACTGTTTGAAACCCGATCTTCTGAGGTTGGTGGCCACGAGAGTCATCGGATCGCCACCAAACTTGACATAAGCCAACAGGAACATCCAGTGGGTAACATAGGGAAATTAGATAGTCATTATGGCTATTAATTTGACCATTAAACTCCATTCTTTTGAAAATTTAGGCTGTTCTTGATAAAATTCGGTATACATGTGCAGTTTTAAACGCAAAAAAAAAATGATATACAACTTTTACGAACCGAAATTTAAAATTGACTGTTTTAAAAACGTTATTTTATAGATTAAGAGCATTCCTGAAAAAAATCGATATACATGTGCAGTTTTAAACGCTAAAAAAATGATGTACAATTTTTAAGATCCGAAAACTTAACATTGACTTTTAAAAACCGTTATTTTTTTCTAAATTTCGAAATTTACAATGTTCATTATAACATTCCGTATGCACGTACTGTTTTAAGCGCTGAACAATGTTATGGACATTTTATTAACCAAAACTTACCATTGACTTTTAAAAACCGTTATTTTTCTAAATTTACACTGTTAGTGATAAAATTTGGTATGCGTATGTCCAGTAACGGTAAGTAATTTTGCAACATGGATGGAACAGGGTAGGGGGATGAAAAAGGAAGAATGACAGGGGCCAGAAAAATGATTGTACCGTGCAAAGCCTGATACACTATTTTACATTAGACACAGACCCATTGATCAACTCAAGCAAAACCTAAATAAACTACTTCTGCACAAAGTCTATTACTACAAAATTAAGGGCAAACGGAAGAATGGAAATGGGAACAGTGAGTGCAGGTGAAAAATCGAGCGAGAGAAGCATCTCGACGTGCTAGGGAAGATCCAGAGGAAAGGGGCCAGAGGCAGGCGGAAAACATTAGAATGTATAAGAGAGAGAGAGAGAGAGAGAGAGAGAGAGAGAGAGAGAGAGAGAGAGAGAGAGAGAGAGAAGAGTGAGACAGAGAAAGTGAGACAGAGAGAGAATGTGTATTTGTGAGGGGAAGGGGGGGGGAAGGGGGGGGGGGGGGGGGGGGGGTATTGATTGTAAATCAAAAACATTAATACATGTTTGCCGTCATGTGAGAATCGCAAAGAATGTTCATATCCCAGGCAACGCCGGGTGCCCCTTTTAGTCTAATTTCTAAATGTCAAATTCTGTCTCTGTGTGTGTGTGTGTGTGTGTACGCTATAGACTCAAAATGGCTCAACCAATTGTAATGAAAATTGGCAGGTACGTCGGTTGTAACCCGAAGATGGTTTGGGGCTAATCTTTAAAAAAAAAAAAAAAAAAAAACCGTTTAAAAACCGTTTAAAAAAACTGTTATAACAGTTTCAAAGACATCTTTTTCCCTCTGCTTTTCTTCAAATAGCCGTTGTGACATTGCACAGGTACAGGACTACTTCTCGAAAATTACAACCGTTGTTTGGCAGTTAAAAAAACAAACCGTTATTTATAACAGTTTAAAAACTGTTAAAAACACCAATACCCTATAAAAAGTCTTTTAATCCCGATCTTTTTTAAACTTGGCAGGTACGTCTGCTGTGATCTGAGGATGTTTGGGGCTAATCTCTAAAAAAAAAAAAAAAAAAAAAAAAAAAACCGTTAAAAAAACCGATAAAAAACTGTTATAACAGTTTCAAAGACATCTTTTTTTCCTCTGCTTTTCATCAATTGTGACATTGCACAGGTACAGGGCTACTTCTCGAAAATTAGAGAACGGTTATTTTGCAGTTATAAACGTTATTTATAACAGTTAAAAACCGTTAAAAGCACCAAACCCTATAAAAAAACTGTTTTTTAAAACCCGATCTTGTGAGGTTGGCGGTCATGAGAGTCATCAGATTGACACCAAACTTGACATAAGCCTACAGGAACATCTAGCGGGTAACATAGGGTCATTAGATAGTCAATACAACCAATACATTTGACTGTTAAAAAACCGTTATTTTCAAAATTTAGGCTGTTCGTGATGAAATTCGGTATACATGTGCAGTTTTAAATGCCAAAAAATGATATACAACTTGTGTGTGTGTGTGGAGAATGGGGGGGGGGGGGGGGGGGGTTGATTGTAAAAAAAATGTTATTTATAGCTTAAAACCGTTAAAACACCAAACCCTATAAAAACTCTTTAAAACTCGATCTTCTTGAAATTTGGTTGGTACATCGGTTGTGACCCGAGGATGGTTTTGGGCTAATCTCTGATAAAAAACAAAAACAAAACAAAAAAAAACAAAATAGTTTTAAAACCGTTAAAAACTGTTATATCGGTTTCAAAATATCTTTTTCCTCTGCTTTTCATCAATGGCCATTGTGACATTACACCGGTACAGGGCTACTTCTTAAAAAGAAAACAAACCGTTATTTATAACAGTTAAAAACTGTTAAAAATACCAAACTCTATAAAAAAAAAAAAAAAACAGTTTAAAGCCCAATCTAAATTTAGGCTGTTCTTGATTAATTCGGTATACATGGGCAGTTTTAAATGCCGAAAAATGATATACAATTTTTACGATCCAAAATCTAAATTGATCGTTAAAAAAAACGGTATTTTATAAATTTAGAGTATTCTTGAAGAAATTCGATATAAATGTGCAATTTTAAACGTTAATTAATGATATACATTTTCAAGATCTGAAAGTTAACATCGACCGTTAAAAAACCGTTATTTTCTGAATTTCTAAATTTACACCGTTCTTGATGAAATTCCGTGTGCATGTACAGTTTTAAGCGCTGAAGAATGTTATGCAAAATTTTACGAACCAAAAATTAACATTGACCGTTAAAAACCGTTATTTTCTAAATTTACACCGTTATTGATAAAATTCGGTACGCGTATGTCCAGTAACGGTTAGTAATTTTGCAACGTGGATGGGACAGGGTATGGGGATAAAAAAAAGGGAGGAATGAGTGGGGCCAGAAAAAATGAATGTAAAATGCAAAGCCTGATACACTATTTTTACATTAGACACAGACCCGTTGATTAACTCAAGCAAAACCTAAATAAATTATTTCTGAACAAAGTCTGTTCCTACAAAATTAAGGGCGATCAGAAGAATGGGAATGGGAACAGAGTGTAGGCGGAAAATCAAGCGAGAGAAGCATCTAGATGTGCTACGGAAGATCCAGAGGAAAGGGCCAGAGGCAGGCGGAAGACAATAGAATGTAGAGAGAGAGAGAGAGAGAGAGGAGAGAGAGAGAGAGAGAGAGAGAGAGAGAGACAGACAGACAGACAGACAGACAGAGACAGAGACAGACAGAGACAGAGAGAGAATGTGTATTTGTGTAGGGGAAGGGGGTGGGAAGATATGTGTGTGTGTGTGTGTGTGGGGGGGGGGGGGGGGGGGATTGATTGTAAATCAAAACAATTAATACATGTTTGCCATCACGTGAGTATCGCAAAGAATGTTCATATCCTGGGCAACGCCGGGTGCCCCTGCTAGTCTAATATATAGATGTCAAATTCTGTCTGTGTGTGTGTGTGTGTGTGTACGCGCTATAGATTCAAAAACGGTTCAACCGATTGTAATGAAACTTGACAGGTATGTTGGTTGTAACCCGAGGATGGTTTTGGGCTAATTTCTAAAAAGATAAACCCATTAAAAACCGTTAAAAACTGTTATAACGGTTTCAAAGACATCTTCTCCCCTCTGCTTTTCTTGAAATAGCCGTTGTGACACTGCACAGGTACATGACTACTTCTAAAAAATCACAACGATTGTTTCGCAGTTTAAAAAAAAACAAAACGTTATTTATAACAGTTAAAAACCGTTAAAAACACCAAAACCTAAAAATGCCTTAAAAAAACCCGATCTTCTTGAGATTAGGCAGGTACGTATGTTGTAACCCGAGGATGGTTTGGGGCTAATCTCTAGAAAAATAAAACCATTAAAAAACGTTTTTAAAAAAAAACTGTTATAACGGTTTCAAAGACATCTTTTCCTTTGCTTTTCAGCAAATAGCCGTTGTGACATTGCACAGGTACAGGGCTACTTCTCGAAAAGTAGGACGGTTTTTTGGCAGTTGAAAAACGTTAATTATAACAGTTAAAAACACCAAACCCTATAAAAACTGTTTTAAATCTCGATCTTCTGAGGTTGGCGGCCACGACAGTCAACGGATCACCACCAAACTTTACATAAGCCTACAGGAACATCCAGTGGGTAACATATGGTCATAAGATAGTCATTTTGACCATTAACTTTGATATTCTCTTTCAAAATTTAGGCTATTCTTGATGAAATTCAGTATACACGTGCAGTTTTTTAAACGCGAAAACGAAATTTTAAATTGACCGTTAAAAAACGTTATTTTTGAATTTAGAGTATATTTGAGGAAGTTCGATATATATGCGCATTTTTAAATACTAAACACTGATATACAATTTTTAAGATCCGAAGTTTACATTGACTGTTGAAAATTGTTTTTTCTAAATTTCGAAATTTACAACGTTCTTGGTAACATTCCATATGCATGTACAGTTTTAAGCGCCGAACAATGTTATGGAAATTTTATGAACCAAAACTTAACATTGACCGTTAAAAACCGTTATTTTCTAAATGTACACTGTTGTTGATAAAGTTCGGTATGTGTATGTCCAGTAACGGCAACATGAATGGGACAGGGTAGGTTGATGAAAAGGGAGGATTGAGTCAGTAAAATGATTGTACCGTGCAAAGCCTGATGCACTATTTTACATTAGACACAGACCCATTGATTAACTCAAGCAAAACTTTAATAAACTACTTCTGCATAAAAAGTCTATTCCTACAAAATTAAGGGGAATAAAAGAATGTTTGGGGCATGCGTGTGTGAACAAGGAGCAGTCAATGTTAAGTCATCAGGAGGCAACCCACCGGAAGAGACACTGCACTGCTGCTAAGTCACTTCGGTGGTGTTTAGTTGCGCCTGTTCTGATCTAACATACGCAGGACACCACCTACTAAGCCCCCTACTGACGACAATAAATTGCTTAGTCGCGGAGCCGGCGTGAGTGAGCTCTCCCCCCGGAGGGCGCCACCACGTCCGTCCAACGACAGCCCCCCATGAACTCGCCGATACCGGTGACCCCTACGGAACCAAACCAAGACCACAGACGTGGAGAGGACATCGAAACTGAGGTCACCATGAGAGCAGGGCATGAAGGGCCACAGACGTTGAGACTTTTTTTAATTTTTTTTTAAATGCTGATCGATGAGAATGAGGATGATTAAGATGATGCTACGGATTTCCATTTCGGTCTGAGACTACATGACAGGGCTGTACTCTACGCTTCCTTTCATAATATATCCCAGCGTCAACCAGGCCCGAGAGATACAGGCACCTGCAGTGTTGGTCAGGAAAATTTGAGCAACACTCTCAGAAACGTATCCATTACGTGGATGAAACTGACTGTGTGGTCCCGGTCTTCCCAACTGAGTCGACCTCCCAGTCGGGAGTCCGCGACGCTAAACCACTTCGCCACGGCGGCTGGTCTCGCAAAGAATGTTCATATCTCGGGCAACGCTGAGCGCCCCATGGACTCAAGGTACCTGTGATCCCAACGGAATCAAACCAAGTCCACAGACGTGGAGAGGACATCAAAACTAAGGACACCATTAGAGCAGGGCATGAAGGGGTACAAAATTTGAAACATTTTTATGCAGATCGATCAGAATGAGGATGATGAAGACGATGCCATAGATTTCAAATGTGATCTGGGACTGCATGACTGGGCTGTACTCTACGCTTACTTTTATAATATATCCCGGCGTCAACCAAGCCCGAGAGATACAAACACATCCTTTTAGTGGATGAAACTCGACGGCGTGGTCCCAGTCTTCCCAACTGAGCCTGTAGCAAACCAAACTCTGGCTAGGAGCCAGTCGGGGCAGAAAAATCTCCCATGACTGGTGGGAATCAAACCAACAACCTCCTGCGACGCTAAACACTTTGCCATGGTGGCTGATGTACTACTTTTGGCTTATAGTGTTGTTTGACAGTCAGTGCTGGTAACACGTAGCTCTGTCGACAAGCACTCGTGTCCACAAAAGCGACATGATAGACAGAGACATGCAGAAATATCATTCCCTTTCTCTCCCCTACCTGTCTCTTCCCTCATCCCCCTCTACCTTTCCCTCCTTCATCTGTTATGTACTATATTCCCAGCAATATCAGACCAATTTTTATTGTTTGGCGGTCTTAATCACCGTGAGTCTGTTCTCCTTCTGTTGACAGGCGGCGGGATATGGTATTGGGATACAGCGAGTAGCCCCCAGCATCCATGCAGAGTGCTGGGCGGTTTTTTTCCACAAGTACATCGTTTGTTGATCTCATGTATTATCGCGCCCACGTCTCTTGACTAAGAATGACGCACATGATTCCATTCTGGTTCAGATTTCTTTTCTTTTTTTCTCTTTTTTTTTTTTCTGACAATAAATGGCCAAACTCTCTCGTTTGTGACTTTTTGTGTTCTGTTTATTATTTGGTTGGTTGACTGTTGTTATTGTTGTTTTGTTTTGTTTAACGATTAATGAGCTTAGTCTTTTTTTACCATCTGATTTCTTTGCAGCGTGTGTGTGTGTGTGTGTGTGTGTGTGTGTGGCTGGCTGGTTGGCTGGCTGGCTGTGTGTGTGCGCGCGCGCGCGCGCGCGCGCGCGTGTGTGTGTGTGTGTGTGTGTGTGTGTGTGTGTGTGTGCGCGCGCGCTCGCGTGCGTGAGAGCAAGTTGGTTCGCCTTCTTTTCTTTTTCATGCTCAACAAAAAAAAATGGATCAGTGGTTCCAAGCAGACTACTTAATGTTAAAGGATAGAAAACTATTCACGGAAGGCCACCTAATGCATAGACATTGTCAGCAGGAGAGATCTGATGTCTTTGTGCCCTTGAACTGAAGGTAATGTACAGACATTGTCACCAAAGAGACCTAATGCCTTTTTTTTCCCCTTGCACTGAAGGTTCTATTTTTCTTTAATGTATTTTACAACATTTTCACAATTCAAACAGTAAAAACATTCACTGTAACAATTCAATTTGAATGCAGCATGTATCATGCATTAAGAATAAGTAGAAATAAACTCGTGGAGAGCGTGGCAGCAGAGAGTCCTCAGAAGAGAAGCCCCCTTCAAGCAAGTGTTTCGGCCCTTATCTCCTGACACTCTAGGTGGGTTGGGCCACACCCGGTTCATGACTCCGGATGTCCCCTCTGCTGCCCCCGTTTTTTTTTTTTTTTCCATCTCAGGACGAGCCATGGCTGGGATTCGAACCCATGCCCCTCTGGACATGTTCATTTTTTCCACTTAATGACTCGCGCACTAACCACTGAGCCACTGGGACACCTGAAAATTGTAGGCCTTATGAAGTTTACTTTTGTTCCTCCTTGACCAGATCCAGCTTGAACACCTCTCTGCTGCTTCTGCCATTGCTTTCAGGGCTCTGGTTTTTTCCCTCCCTGCAACTGAGAGCTGTTTCATGAGGCTGTATGCAGACGTTCCTACAAACCCCCTAGCTCCAATTTCTGCAGTGAGGACTTTGACCTGATAGCCTTCTCTCCTCAGGCTGTTTGCCAGATCAGCATACTTTTCAGACTTGTAGATTTGAGCTGCCTCCATTCTGTTCTCATATATGGCACCGTGAGCTCGATGATGGTCAGCTGCTTGGTTGACTGAGAGTGGACTACTATGTGTGGTCTCATGCCACTCTTGCTGATGATCTCTGGGTGACTCGTCCATTCTGGGAGGTCTGCAGTGCACTCCCAGTCATCTGCCCGTCCAGCAGTCTGCCTGCATGTTCCGAGTGGCACTGTTGTTCGCTGCCTCCTGCCGTGAAGAATGTTGCAGGTGCTTTTGGAGTCCTGATGTTCCCTTTTGTGGTGTTGGTACTAGCCCAGACTACTTGTACAATCTCTTTGAGCACTTGGTTGTGCCTCCATGTGTACCTTCCTTGAGCCAGGGCTACTTTACATGAGCTAAGGACATGTTCCACTGCTTTATCATGGCATGGTGCTATAAGGGTTTTACATACTGTTTAAAAGGGAGTGGGAAGAATTGTATATATATATATATATATATATATATATATATATATATATATATATATATATATATATATATATATATATATATATATATATATATAAAAGAAGAAAAAGAAGGAATGCAATAGAAACTCCCTCCGCCCCTTTTTCTCTTCCTGTTCAACATTGCATAATATTTTCTGTGGAGTTAAGGAAGGAAATCACGGATGGACAGCATGCACAAAATAGATTTTGTTATAGCAAATACCAGCGTATTCGATCCAATTTTAGTTAATACAAAATCTAAGAAAACTTGATCATACACTTTCTATTTAATGTCAGGACTTGGCATATCATTCATTATACTTGTACCGCATTGTTCTACTGCATATCTTGTTTAACGTCTTGGATTTCCCTCTGAACCATCTGTACATGACTTTCACCTGTGTAGCAGTGAGCAATTTAATTTCCAGGAAGTGTTTTTCTTTCATTTCCTTCCCGAATGACAAATGTACGGTTATCAATGAATGATCCGTTCGATAGTCCAGTAAGTTAGTGTCTTCAAAGTAATAATTTAGATAATCTGACACGGGGAAACAGTCAGGTCTACATTGTAATCCTACGCCAAGTGAGGCACGTACTTTCTGGATTGTTTTCTCTCCAGCTATTTGTAAGAACAAACTCTGTCGTTGTGTTTTGCGATGACCTACCTTGTTTTGGGGCTGTTTACGTGTTTTTAATTGCCGTTATTAAGTGATGGGTACGTGACAAGTTACAGTCTCCAGCTGCTGCGATATTATGATTATTGTCTTGTTTTATATTCGTCATAAGTTTTTGGTAATATTGAGGGGAATCCTTTTTTGGACCACACACATTAACAAATGTATTCTTTTTTTCATAGCAGAGAAAGATATGATAATGTAATTTCCATTAGAATCTCTTTTTACGCTCTTTATTTTGAATTAAAGTAATTGCTAATATTGGACTACACCTCTTGAGTTAGATTTTTATTATGCAAAATATGCATTGCAACCCCGTTCGGATTTCACTTTTTTTTTTTTTTTTTATTCGAAATATGTATCCCGCATACAATCGACAGACTGTGTTTTTTTTCTTTCTAATAATGTTGAACATCTCTTCACTTTTACAATCTCTCAATCCTTGACGATTTTAGGGGAGAAACGATGAAACTATTTATAGTTTAGTAAGACTTTTAGCAAAAAAAAGATATTATTACGAGCTATGGAGCGTTGTCAAATATGTTGATACGGTAAAGGCCCACACATGGCATGAATACATAGCTTTCTCCCTCCATTCTTTTTTCTCGTTTCACCATTGTTACTTTCTAATATTGTATACCTGTAAAAGAAACTCGTTCATACATAGGTAAATCTACAATATTATGCTCTTGCAAATATATTTGTAAAAAAAAAATACACACATCAGTCTGGACATGACGCAAAACTGACGAATTTGGATGTCACGAAAAGGGACTTGTTATTATGATCACCTGAACAAGTGATTAACCAGAGATATACGCTGCCAGAACCATAGAGAAAATTCAACAACTGCATTCATAACAACACAAACACAAATAGATACACACATATATACTTCCATTATCAAAAAATGAATTAAAAAGCTCAGGTTCAATTTCTTAATATATTCACCCAGACAGTGCAAAAAGATGGGACAAAAGTGCATGTGAAACGATTAAAAAAAAAAAAAAAAAACAGTACAGGTGGGCCTAGGCACAACAATAAGACTAGTTAAAGTAACATTTCAGAAATCTTGCAGCAAATGGAAAGGAAATTTATAAAGAAGACATAACCAGATTCAATTCAACACAAAATGTAATGAAAAAAAAAACACACACACACACTCACTGCACATCAAATCTCACTACTAAAGACCTTTCCTCATATTACTTATCTCGTCCACAATCCTCCCCCACACATACTGACACCATTCGCACACTCCACCTCCACCCCCTCCCACGAGCCCCACCTACCCACGCCAGCCTGTAAGAGAGAGAGAGAGAGAGAGAGAGAGAGAGAGAGAGAGAGAGAGAGAGAGAGAGAGAGAGACAGACAGACAGACAGACAGACACTGACAGAGACAGAGACAGAGACTGACAGACAGAAACACACAGACATACCTGCTTGCGAACGCACACACACACACACACACACACACACACACACACACACACACACACACACACACTCACACTCACAAACGCGCGAGCACGCACGCAGGCACGCACGCACGCACGTACGCACGCGCGCGCGCGCGCGCGCACGCACACACACACACACACACACACACACACACACACACACACACACACACACACACTCTCACACGCTTGCTTGCCCGTAAATTTGAGAGAGAGAGAGAGAGAGAGAGAGAGAGAGAGAGAGAGAGAGAGAGAGAGAGAGTTTTTTTGACACTTTTTTTTTTTTACACTTGACGCGCGTGTTAAACGCTGCGTCGTTTATTGTGGGGCCATCAGTCCATACACAAGGGGTTTGCAGCGTCAGTTTCAATTTTAGATAAAAAACAAACAAACAAACAAACAAACAAAACAAAACAAACAAAACAAAAAACTCTACAAACCAAGATAAAGTACAAGAATAGCGTTACTTTTTTTGTGGCATCAGTTATCGGATCAGTGAGCACCTTTTTTTTTTTTTTTTTTTTTTTTTTTTTTTTTCCCTAGGGCCAAATCCACCTCTTCATTTTTTGGTGCTTCACACTGTCCTCTTCATCTGAAAAAAAAAAAAATAAATAAAAAATAAAAACAATTTCCACAACTAAGTTCTTTTTGTTTTTTTTTTTTTTTTTTTTTTCCTTCCCAAACAGTCTCTTACACACCATGCATAGTCTGTATGTTCTCTTACAAATGGACATAGTTTTACAAATTTCAGTGTCTTGGCGTTTGATACAATGTGTCTGGGTTTGCTGATGTTCTAATGTGAGGTGAACTGGCACACTCACTCTGATAATGTGTTGCATATATATATATATATATATATATATATATATATATATATATATATATATTCAGTCCAGCAATGCAAGGCGCCTGGCCATTAATTGCTGAAGCGAAAGCTTCGTCAGAGCTGCGCGGAGTGGAGTGATTCGGCGTGTGGTAGACCCAGTCAACGACCATGAGCAGCCCCTGCCAACGGGTCAACACACAGTGCCACTGGACTTTGCCAACCTGGAGACATGGGCGCCCTTTGAAGGAGTAGTCCACGACGCCCAGTGGGCAGACTTCGAACGAATCGAGCGGCTGTTTCGTGAGTCTATCCGAACGAAGCATGCAGATGCCGTCAAGTTTGCTCACGGGGGATTTTCGACCGTGGCTTCGTCTCCTAGGCAAAGTTCAGAACGTCCTCCGCTTTCTGGAAGCGCAGCGTGACGTCAACCCTACTATGACGCCAAACGAAGAGGCGTCACAAGCTCCAGATTTAGAACTTCGCGTTCTGAGATTTATCTGGAGAGCTGTTAACAAGTTTCCCATTCAAATCGCCGAACAAATTCAGTATGGATCGGAGAAAGATGAGTTGCGGCAGAAAATCGAAAAAGCTCTTCACTACATTGATCACACCATCTTCCCAAGTCTTAGGAAACACTTTAGACATATGCGTGAAAGACAGGATCAACATAGTGCGCGGAGCGTGGAAAAGCATGAACTAACGCAGCTTTGGTTAGATAATCAGAAACGTGCCATTGAGATCATCAAGAACGACAGCAGATCAGAAGCACGACCCACTTGTCCCATTGAAGTGAACGTGTTGACGGCGTTTTTTTCCAGCAGAAGAGTGAAAAGGTATTGGAATATCCCTCCCCCCTCCGCCCTGGCCTGTCAACATCGCTCCTCTTCCTCCTGAAGAAGAGCTGCAGTTGGACCCGTTCACCGAGACGAAGTGATATCTGTGGTGAAATCGCTGAAGAATAACACAGCGCCTGGATATGATGGAGTTGAATATTCTTTTCTGAAAAAAAAAACATCTGCAACGTCTGTCATTACCTTTGACGGCAATATTCAACATTTGCTGGAGAAACAAAAGAATTCCCACTGATTGGAAACATGCCACGATCACTTTACTTCCCAAAAAAGAAGGGAATGTGATGCAGCCTGGTGATTGGAGACCTATTTCCTTGTTGACGTCTTTGTACACAGATCTACATGAAGTTAGTGCAAAGGAGGCTTTTACCATGGATTGTTTTTCGACCGGAAGGCTGTCATCAAAACAGAAGGGGTCTGTCCCAAGAAACGGCCTTCAAGAACACGTATTCTGCTTGAAAGCCGCAATTGAGAACTTCAAGCATGTATCAAGTCAGTTCTACACTACTTTCGTTGACATCAAGGACGCCTATGGGAGCATTGATCACAGAGTGATGTTGGATGCGATGCAGAGCGCCGGCTACCCCCAGCACATCATCGACGTGACGGCGGATATCTACACCAACTCTACATTCCAGGTGCAGACGGGAGACACGTCCACGCCCAGGGATACCAGGCATCGTGGCATTGTGCAAGGCTGCCCATGGTCAGCTGTTGTCTTCATTCAGGCGTTGGACCCGTGGATTCGGTGGATGGAGCAGCCGTTCACACCAGCTTCAATGCCTTCTCCATGTCAGGCATACATGGATGATGTATGTGCCAGTGCTCGCTGTGAGGAGAGCTTACAAGAAATGATAAATAAGACGGAAACCTTCCTGCATTACACCGGAATGGAAGTGAAACACAGAAAGTGTGCCACCGTTCATGCACACAACGCACAGGAAACAACTGGGCTTCTACAGATGTGACTGAGAACGTCCACGTGACGCTACAAGGGGAAGATATACCGATGTATGGAAAAGATGAGCCGTACCACCAGTATCTTGGATTTCAAACAAATCTGGCTGGAACTTCTGAGAAAGAGCAACTAGCACAGGCGAGCGAGGAATTCGAAAGAACGCTAGAAAAAAAATTTCGCTTTCACCTTTACCATTGTGCAAGAAAATTGATGCTGTAAACGTCATGGCTTCTTCAAAATTGAGCTTTTATTACAGCAATTCAAAATTCACAGAAAAAGCTTCTGAAGACTCTGG
>JADBJO010006538.1:57500-60000 GCA_016801955.1 Conus betulinus
CGTTGCAAAGAGCGTTGTATTCAAAAATTACATTTGTTTTATTTTTATCTGTTACATTTGAAACTTCTTCTAAGCACAATAGTCGGTTTTCATGTGCATGCACTATATTTTGAACACATCAAAATCCATTTTCGAACCAATTTTGAAAGTACAAAACCTTGCTCTTATATTGTACTAGAGTGTTATGAAATAGCATTTGACTATGAATGTTTCTACTGTTTACATCCTGTAATTTAATTTCTTTTTTTTTATTATCTAGATATGTAATAATAATAACTTCTTTCCAAAAGTCGTTTTCTATTTCACTCACTTTTTGTAGCTGCTTTGATCTGCAGTTTATCCTGAAAATATTTCGTTCTGTAGCAAATTTACCCCCAATGCCATTTGGGTATAAAGGTCCAATTATCGTTAGCAGCACAAAACAGCTTTCCAGCCCATTGTAAATACAAACATTTTTGAAATTCTAACATATTAATCATTTTAAGTCCTCCTTCACTATAGTCACTTTCCATTGTTTTTCTTTCCACCTTTTCGGAAGCTTTACGGTTGCTAAATTTTCTTTGCGAAATGAACCTATACAACAATGTGTTCACCTGCCTAAGAATTACTTCCGGATACCTATATACATTGCATAACGAATGTCAATTGGCTGACAATATATGATTTAACTATAACAATTTTGCCATGTATACTGAGATCCCTTCTACTCCATTGTTTTATCAAATTACGGATTCTTTTTAACTCGACTTTTCCAATTGTCTTCAATATTTCTAGCCATTTTTTCTGTCTGAAAAAAAAATTCCCAGGATTTTTATTTTATCAACGATAGGAAACGGTAAATTCCGTTCTTCTCCTCCTTTACCTAGTCGTATTGCTTTGGGTTTGTGCAAATTCAGTTTAAGTCCTGAAAAGTTTTCAAACGAGTTAAGTATGTTTAAAGACTTTGTCATATCCTCTCTATTTTTAAGAAATAGTGTCGTATCATCAGCTAATTGTTTTATTTTCAATACAGCGTTAACATCATTTTTGGGGTGTCATAATACCTGAGATAGGACTGTTTCTTATTTTTGTTGCTAAAATCTCTACCGCTAAAATAAAGGCAAGGGGAGAGAGAATGGGTAGCCTTGCCTATTCCACAATTAACATCAAAAGCCTCAGAGATCCATCCACCATGGTTAATACTACTCTGGCAATTGCTGGTTAAAACTGATATCCATGTCTGAAAAGAATTGCCAAAACCAAACACTTTAAAAGCATACAAGATGATTTTTTTACATATGGAGTCGAAAGCTTTGGAATAATCTAGAGCCACAAGGTATCCTGATTTACCCGTTATATTTAATTAATTAATCGCATCATCTATCGTTCTCACAACTGTTGCTATGTTTCTACCCTTTATGTACCCTACCTGATCCTCGTTAACCAATTTCGGTATCACCCTTCCTAATCTCACCGCTAAGCTTTTTGCCAGTATTTTGTAATCAGTGTTTGTTAATGTAATAGGTCGCCAGTTGATTAACGTATCTTTGTCTAAATCATTACCTTTGTGAAGTAATGTTATGAGTCCCTGCTTTTATGTAAAAGACAGTTCGTCTCTATCAAATGAATCATTAAACAAATGAGTTACTAGAGACCTACTTTGCTCCAAAAGAATTTATAAAATTCGGCGGTTATTCCGACGCTTCCCGGAGCGGAACCATTTTTCATCAACTTTAGAGCATCAGAGCAAAAACAAAAAAACCTCTACAAACCAAGACAAAGTATGACAATAATGTTACTATTACTTCAGTGTCAAACATATATCGGTTTAATCATAGAATCTGTTCATTTCGATCAAAACCAATATGTCGACATATATAATTTTAGATATGTATATATTGTGTTCTTTCATCTATATCCTGTTTCTCTTTAATCTACCTTCTGCCCTTTATATACCCTATTGTTCATCATAACTAATTATTCATACATATTTAAAAAAACATCTGCTTGAATATCTTATTGCTATCAAAACATCGAAATCGTCTCAGTTTACATCTCAACCATGCTTCTACTATCCTAAACTTTCGTCCCTGTTTTTTTTTTTTTTTTTTTTTTTTTTTTTTTTTTTTTTTTTTTTTTTTTTTTTTTTTTCTTTTAATATGTTTAGCTGTGTAGCCCTAGATATAAGATTTTACAATTAGATCATACACAAAACTTGAATTTGATTCATGTGCATATATATTCAAACATGCACACATCTATATTCGAACATACTCGCATATATAAATCACGTTATACAAAACATTACTCCACACTGCATAACCAATCTTCACAATCTATTAATAACAATATAATATCTTCTTCATAGCATGATTGTATCATCGTGTTACATACTGCATGTGTATTTTTAACTATAATCCCGTCTGTCCCACACTGTACATTCCTTTTCTCTGCGCACGCGCCTCTTATTTTAATGCTCCCCTGTTGACCTGTGTGACCCCCATATCATAGTTCAGCATCG
>JADBJO010006538.1:65000-67500 GCA_016801955.1 Conus betulinus
GTCGGACTGTTTATGCTATCCAACATCCAAAAACAACTCGGAAAGCAAGTCGGACTGTACAGAGACGACGGCGGCCTCGCCGCGCTAAACAACAATCCAAGAACCATCGAAAACAAGAAAAAAGAACTATGCAAAATTTTCCAAAACCAAAACTTAAAAAAATCACCAGCAAACAAAAAGGTAGTGAACTACTTAGACATAACACTTGACCTCAACAACCACATATATAAACCATACAAAAAACCTAATGACACACACCCATTTATGTAAACATCAAAAGCAACCACCCACCATCTATACTAAAAACCATACCCAATGGCATAAACAAGAGTTTAATCTCTGTCACATAATGAAAGAGTATTCAACAACGCAGCAGCAGAATACCAAGAGGCATTGCAAAAAAGTGGTTACAGTTACAAACTACAATACAACCCAGATAACAACATGAACAAAAAAAAAAAAAAGCAGGAAAAGGAAAATCACATGGTACAACCCTCCGTATGATGGACGAGTAAAAAACAAAGTAGGGAAAAAACAAACGTAGGGAAAGAATTCTTCAAACTATTGACAGCATCCTTCCCAAAAGAACACAAATTGTCCAAAATATTCAACAAGAACACCATCAAACTATCATATTCATGTATGCCTAACCTTAGAAATATAATTGATTCATCCAACAAAATGAAAAGCAACACAACAAAGAGGGTGAAGAAAGGAAATCCTGTAATTGTACTAAAAGAGAACAGTGTCCCTTAAGCAACAAATGCCTCTATAACAACATTGTATACCAAGCCACTGTGACATCAGAAAATGAAAAAGACATATACATAGGGATCACTGAAAATCACTTCAAAACCAGGTATGCAAACGATAAACAGTCATTCAACAAAGTAAAATACAAAAAAACCAAACAGAACTGAGCAAATATATTTGGAGACTTAAAGACAAAAAATAAACTATAACATATCCTGGAAAATCATAAAAATGGCATCACCATACAACAACATTTCTAAAAGATGCAACCTATGTTCAACAGAAAAATGGTTAATACTCTGCAAACCACACTTAGCAACTCTAAATACTAAAGTAGAAATAGTAAACAACTGCAGGCACAAATGTAAATCGTTGTCAGCAAACGCACCCTTAACTGTAAACAACCTGAAAACCGAACAATACGTGCAGCCAATCTGCACATGTAAACAGTGACATTGGGCCATATAACACCGACAGTAGACAACCCAAAACCATCCTGACGAGAGCCAGCGCTCGAAACAGAGCTGTCGATTTTAAAACTTCCTTTTACCATCCTATTTTTTTAACAGATGTTGCTCCCCAAGGGGTCGAGCATTTTAAGAATTTCATTAGGCATTTTAGTGGTATTATATATATATATATATATATATATATATATATATATATATATATATATATATATATATATATATATATATTATTCAAAGTATGGTTCACAGAAGACTTAGCAAATGGGCGCTAATCATTGTAATCGATTAATTTAATTACATAGACATAAAATGTTTATGCAAATGCCCCTTGTCCAGAGTAAGCTAGGCTTGTTTTGTATAGATCAATACGTGAATAGGGAAGAAGGAATTTCGTCGAGCCAGAAAAGCTGTTTGATCTTGTAAAAAGGGCATTGATATACCATGGCATAGTATCTGTCAAGATTGTAAACATAAACGATGCCTTGTTGAATTCCAATTGCCTATTCAGAGGAAGTATGTTCAGCGCTTTTAGCCTTTTGTCTGTTGTTAGAGATACAGCTGGATGGAACAGCTTTGCTGCACGTCTACTACCGTCCCACACTGTGGAAGCGTAATTGATACCTGACATTATGTGTTCATTGAAGAAAAGTTTAAGCACACAACTGTTGACGTAGCACTTAAATTGGGATAACAGGAAAAAGGTGTTTTGAGACTACCTTGCATACGTTATTGAGATGAGATTACCATTTCAATTCTGTATCTATCGTTAACCCTGAAACACACAATGCTCATCTACCTGCTCAATAGAAGTGCCATTCAACTGAAGTTTTAGGCAAAGAGGAGTCAATTCAATAGAAGTGCCATTCAACTGAAGTTTTAGGCAAAGAGGAGTCAACTGGTGTTTTTCGGGGGTAGCTATAATCATAGATTTGGTTTTGGCTGGGTGTATGACAATTGGATTTGAATGACACCAGTCTGACACGTTGTTTAAACTTTCCTGGAGAGTTTCTATTGTCTGTAGATCACTACCATTCGTTTGGAGTGATGAGTCATCAGCAAATAAATCTCATGACCTGGTCATCTGATATGGACAATGGTAAATCATTTATGAAGATGCAGAATAGTAGGGGGCCTAGTACTGAGCCTTGTGGGACTCCATGTCTGACCAAGTCTGAAGCGGAGGTTTTGCCATTAAGCACCACATAGTGAGTCCTATTGTTCAAGTATGATGGAATAATAAGATTGTTGGGGTATGGCTCAAGTAGACAGATACTTTC
>JADBJO010006538.1:72500-75000 GCA_016801955.1 Conus betulinus
AGCACAGGCAGTACCATTGACTGGTACAAGTCCAGTACAATGTTTATAGGCAAATCTTGATATCTTGCTATCTTTAATAAAGAAAACATTGCACATTGCGCTTGGTCATACAAATACTTCTTACAGTTATTAAAAAAAAAAAAAAAAAAAAAAAAAAAAAATTCCTGTTCTGCTAAAGATTATACCTAAAAATATTTGAAAGTTGTACTATTTCTATACACTTTTTTTTTTTTTTTTTTTTTTTTTTTTTTTTTTTTCGTTTTTTTTGTTTTCTTGGGTCATTGCGTCCATTAACGACTACATCCTTTGTTTTTGCTACATTAACATTAAGCTTCCATGTACTACAATACTCACTTAATACATCAGAGAGCATGCTGTAAACCGCAAAAAAGAATCTGCAATAACAACAATATCATCAGCATACAAAAGTAAAAGTAAACTAATGTAACTTACTAAATATGAGTCAGCAAGATTTAAATCAATATTTAAGAAAAGACACACACACACACACACACACACACACACACACACACACACACACACACACACACACACACACACACACTGTGGATATGCCTCACACTTGTGTCTCGAGAACACACACATTGTAGGGCGGAGGCAGTTGGGAAGTTGAAAGTCGGGTCGCCAGAGGTGGAAGATAAGGTGGATGTCGGGTCGCTGGAGATGCAGGATGGGTAGCTGGGCGCCGGGTTGTCAAGGATGAGACCGGGGTAGCTGGATGTCGGGTCGCCAGGGGTGAAGGATGGGAATAGACCCATCTGTTGTTCCATGCATTGTAGGTGGCTGCAGAACCAGGGGCAGGATGGAGGTCTGAGGGCTGCTGTGGTAATGAACACCAAGTGAGACCAGTGTCTCTTTGGTGTTCATATCGTAGCTGGGAGGTCGGGGGTGCAAGGACTGCATCCAGCTCTCGCCACATGGTCTTATAATGGGCGACCTCAGCAGAGCTTGTCTGCAGTACTTCGGGTCGGCGTATTTGAGGCTGTACGCCAACCTGTCTGTGCCTTTGGCGCTGGGGTGGAGGGGATCGGTGTACATGTCCTTGTATGGAGCTCCGCTTTTGGTGATGAAAATGGAGGTGTGGTCGGCATATACAATGTTTTCTCTGGCACACACTTTAATGAGGGTCAAGTTGGAGAGGTGGACGGTCTTTTTGAGAGGGTGCTGTCCCATTGGGGGGGGGGGGGATATTGGAAGAAGCCAATGGTCTGGCCTGAGCGAAGACATGTTTGATGTTTTTGATCAGCTGTGCCCATGTGTTTTCCGTGATTGATATATGTTTGCACGTGCTTATTCCAATGTGTAGTATGATTTGCTGTGTGTTGTTGTTGCGTAGAATGTGTTTAAACCAAACAATAAGATCATCGACAGTGAGACCTGGAACACTGATGATTTGGCTCTTACCTTAGTAAAATAGGAGGCGTGGGGCAATGTCTCGTATGGCTGAGTCTCCTATAATGACATTTGAGATATCAGTGTCAACACGTAGTTGTGCAAGAAGTTGATGAGGTGATAATGTGTTGTTGCTGCTAGTCTGACACTGACTGTTTTGAGTTGCATCATTAACCACTATCTTTGACGGTGTGTTTTTGTTGTTCCTGTGGAGGTGGTTTCTGTTGTGGACCGTTTTCCAGCCCATTGTGTCAGTGGCCTGAGTAGTAGTGTCTTTATCTGAGATGATATTGCTGGGTTTGTTTGGTTTGTGGGGGGCATTTGTTGTGGTAGACTATGTCTGCACTGTGGTTTGATCAGAGTGTGTGTCTGTTTCTGAGTCATTCTGAACCTCATGCTCCCCATTTTCATTAACGTGGAGCAGCATGGAGAACTTGTTGGAGGTGGGAAAGGCGGACAAAGCAGAATCAGTATGGCTGCCAGATGGTGTGGTTTGGTTTTGGGTTGGGTGCGGTATAAACTGAGTTTGTTTGAGGTGTTTGAGTTCAGATTTTTGTTTATCCTGTTGTGTTTGATCCTCAGTATCCCATCCTTTGTAACCCACAGTTTTAACCCTGTGAATACCACCACTGTGCTGACTGATTTCCAACTCACTGCTAGCTAAAGATTCTGATAGTAGCTGGATTTATAATCAGAAGAAAGGGACAGAAATCAGGGGGTAAAGCGTGACTGTGGACTATAAGCTGTGTGGGGAAGGGAGAGGTTAAAGAAAGGAAAGGGGTATTAGGGCATTACATACATGCATACATCTCTCTCTCTCTCTCTCTCTCTCTCTCTCTCTCTCTCTCTCTCTCTTTTAAAAAAAGCCCGTAATTCTAGCCCTAGTTACAACCGTTCACTCTCACAACACCTCACTAAGCTGCTTACCCATGGAAAGGTTAACTCCCCTGGACCGTAAACCAGTTTGTGAATGAACTGGTCGACACCATTCTACGAAAAGAGTGCATTTTTCAATTTACTGTGAGAGGTGAGACTTCCTTATAGGATGCGCTTGAACTCTGAACTCAAAATGGCTGAACTACAATGG
>JADBJO010006538.1:82500-88048 GCA_016801955.1 Conus betulinus
ATCATATCAAGGAAGTAACAAGAGAGAGAGAGAGAGAGAGAGAGGGAGAGAGAGAGAGAGAGAGAGACGAGCTGGAGAGAGCTAAGTTATGCGCTATATCAATACATTGTCTACAAGGCATACACACGCATAAACAGACATGTACATTGGCATAAAATATATACAAGGATACATCATGTAAAATCACTGAAGAGTTATTTCAAGGGAATTTGAGAAAATATTGATGGCTAACCATCCATGAGATGCTTTTTCAGATTTTTCTTAAACTGATTTTTTTGTTCTTTATGTTTTTCAAAGTGATTGGTAGCTAGAGAGAGAGAGAGATTTGATTTTTAGTGCGGTACAGATGTAATTTGTTTCATTATTACAATTTCTGATTGTATTATTTTGCCTATAAATGTTAAATGCTTCCCTGCTATGCTTGAGCGGTATGACACGGTAGGGGTTGTTTCATCGTGCCGTGTGGAGAACAATATCCCACCCACTTGGGGTGTATGTTGGAGTGGTCCTCTGGGCACACAAGATGGCAGAGTGCATAGAGTCACACTCCATCTGAGTGTGACCTCTTTCAAGAAATTTCAGTGTGATCTTTTCAAGATAAGGCACACTTTGATAGTGAGTTGCAGTGCTGTTGCAATATACTGGTTTCTGTTTTGCCCTCTGCATCAGTCTGAGTAGATAATAACTTCTTTGATGGTCTTTGGAAGCATTAAGATCTGCATGTGTAAGCACGTGGCAATCTCACAAGCTCCACGTTTACCTCTGTCTCGTCCCACGTGAAGCGTATTCCTTCCCCATCAGATAGAGAGTAGGATGGTGAAGTTATACACAGAAAGTTGGCGTTTGTAATATAGTTGGCTTACAAGCCCACAAAGAGCCTGCAATACAGCCTGCATATTCGCAGTGACTACATGCTTTGTTGGATCTTCTTGTGATGCCTGCTTGTCACTCTCCTTTTCCTCTCTGGCTCTGTCTTTTCTCTGGAGGTGTGTTCTGAAGGCTTTTTTTCCACAGTATCAATCAATGTACCTTCTGTTTCTTTACAGTGTGAACACTGCAAGTGGCACATCGGTCCTTTTTAGGATGATGAAACAACAGATTGAAGTCTCTTGTGAAGATACGCCTATATGTCTTTTCAGAAACCTGACTCTTCTCCTGTTTTTTGTGTTTTTGACATTCTTTCTTATGTAATTCAATCATTTTTCTTAAAGCCTTAGTTTGAAGCCAGATACTGCCTTTGGGTGTCCTTTCATGTGTAGTGGGATTCAACTAATGGGAAAGACTTATATGTTCCTTCGCCCTCCGTATTTGATCTTCAGGAGTCTTGTTGTGTGGAGTGTGTTTTCCACGTTGATCACTGCCCGTGAAAGCCCCGTGCTGACAGTTTTTCAAAGCATGATCGACACTCGCTTCGCCCACGGAAAGAGTGGCAAGGAAAAACTTCTTGTAGACACGGTGCCGCTATCCATACACATTGAAGGAAAAAACGCGGCACTTGTGTCGTGTTGCTGACTGAGGTGTATCATCATCTCCAAACAGAGTGTTTGTGTTCTTCTCTTCGATGTTGCAACAAATGAAAGTTTTTTTTTGACAGTTGTAGTCACCATAGAACGCCTGAAACAACTCATGCCTCGTTTGTTTAGAGATTCTGGAACACTTGTACCGGCATTTTAAACAGTCAACATTTTTCATCGTTTTTTGGGCCTCAGTTTACCTGAACCTGAAATATATTTTTTTTTTTTTTTTTTTCTTGAAGTCGCTGTGTCTTTCTTGAATTCTTTTTTTCCAGTTCTCTGGTACAGCGAGCTTCTTTCTGACTAATGTTTTTTTTTATTGGTGTTCAGATACCCTGATTTCTGGGGTGTCTGAACTTTAGTATTGGGGCTGGAATTGAGAAGTGCTCCTCTCTGATCTGAAGCATGACTCTTGCTTGGTGTGCTTGGTACTAAGGTATCCGGTACAGAGGCAGAACTTGAATCAGCAACATCACCGTTGTCATCATTGGTCACTGAAGCTGGTAGTGGTGACATTGAACATGGAAATTTCCAAGTTTCTGTGGGCAGGACAGATCCAACTGCAAAAAACAGCATCATAGTGGGGTGTGAACGTCTCCATATAACAAAGAATGATGGGATGGTATTTTCTTCGTTTGCGTGTCAGTGGCGTCCTCTTCTGGATGTACGACCGTTTCATAGTTCCATAGATTGCTGGAATAGATGTGAACTGATCTTCGACATCAGTCAGCAAGCGCCTTTGGTAGGATGTCTCCTGCATCACTGCTCCAAGAGTCAGGAGCGAGCTCGGAGCTGCTCTACATTGAAAAAATACCTAAGGTATCTTTCATTCTCATCTCCATCAGTGGTTCCTAGAATGTCAATGCACTTGGAAAATCTATCTTCAAGAAAATTGCAAAACACTCTCTCAGATCAGTGGCGTGCATGTTCAAATGCAGTGAAGTAGACTCAAAGAAAAAGCTACCATCAGCTGCAACTGGAAAACTGCAGAGACCATTAGCAGAAAGCAAGTTGTTTCATCTGCTCCTGTGTTCAACTTGTTCTCTCTCAGAACTTTTCTTGCATCTTGCATTGTTAGATATCGTGCCATTTCTATGTCAGCAGAAGTCTTGGTTTCCTTGCAGTTTCTTTTTCGCTTCTGTTTGGCGTGTCTGCATGGAAGTGATGAGTCTGTTTCAAAGGTGTCTATTTCAGAAGATGATCCTACACTCTGAAGCTGAGTTAGTGGAGGAGGAAAGTAGTTGGGATCTTCAGAAATGTTAAAATCAGTGTCAGTGATAAGTTCTGATTCCTCTGTGAAAAACAAAGGTGTCTGAACCTGTTTTATCACAGGTTCACTGTCAGAGTGACAGTAAGAGTCAGTCTTTGCTTTTCCTAATAAGACGGGATAATGGTTCGTTGTCTGTGTCACTGGAGGGGTCTGCAGTCTTCTGCCTACCAATCTGCCAAATCAGGGGCTCATCATCAGACAGACACCAATCCATATCTGTGTCTTCATTCAGCATCTTTTCCTTTATTCCTGCTTGTTTATTTAGAGGTTCATTGTGAGACTGACACCAGCTGCTATCATCATCAGCAACTGTTTCAGCAGCTGTAGTCATTGATGCTGGATGTTGTTGATTTGCCACGTGCTCTTATCATCAGAAGTACCTCCAGGAATAAAGGAATTCTGGCAAGAGACAGCTGTTGTAGACTCCATCAAGAGCTGGCTGCTGGTTGACTGACACCAGGATCAGACTGGCACCACTTGGGGTCCTCACATAAACCAATGTCGTCTTCGACAGCAGCAGTCAGGGAGTTGGCAAGGTGAAGGTAGAACTGCCGCGTCAGTATCTTCAGTCATGCTGAAAAGTTGTGTGAAGATGTATCAATAAACTATTTCTTATTGTGCAAAAACTGTCTTTACTGATTTATAGTACAATACAACCAAAGTTTAAATTGACAAGAACTTTTTTCAATTATCATTATATATGATATTCTCAAATTTTGGTGGCATCATAGAAGCTTATTGTATATTTCACTGTACATCGACTGATACGTCTTTTGGTCATTTTAAACCCAATATGTAGTATATCAGTAGCAGCAACAAAAACAATGACAATAGTAAAGGTAACACAGTGATTATAACAATTCTGGCCAGAAATGTAGGGAGAAACCATGAAAAAAGATGTACAATTCCCAATTTTACATTTAAGATTTTTTTTGCGTCCAATACAGTAGCAGCTGTAATTCTTTCAGTATAGTAATGAAATCTATAATGTTGTACATTGATATTTTATGTATCAGTCTCTTAGAAAATTACACCAATACATCATAGCTACAAACATATATCTCTGAATGACACATTTTGAAAGATTGACAATTTAGTTGTTTTTGTTTGTTTGTTTTCTTTTTGTTTATATATATATATATATATATATATATATATATATATATATATATATATATATATATATATATATATATATATATATATATATGCGCGCGCGCATCTGCTCCCGTTTATTAAATCACAAACTGGAACACTTTCTAACGTTGACAGTAGTTCAAACACGCCTTACATCACTTTAAAGAGGACGGCCTGGGAGGGGGGGGGGGAGGTATGGGTGCGGTGGGAGATAATGGTGGATGGGCGGGGAACGGGGGAGGTGGGGGTGGAAGGAGGAAAACAGGTGTCCACCCGGTCTATGTCTTTCACGCCGCCGATGACGGTGACTTCAAAGATCATTCACTCGTGGCGAAAAGGGTAGAGGGGGAGGGAGCAGATGAGGAAGTGGTGGGAGATAAGGGCGAATTGCGAGGGGGGGGAGGTGGGGGGGAGGAAGAAAGGAGGTTTACGTCTTTCATGTCACCAACGACAGTAGTGACCGGGAGTGGGGGTAGTGTGGAGGGAGAGACAGAAAGAGTCAGAGAGAGAGAGAATGCATATTAATGTGTGTGTGTGTGTGTGTGTGTGTGTGTGTGTGTGTGTGTGTGTGTGTGTGTGCGCGGGGGGGGGGGGGGGGGGGCGCACGTGTACGTGCACACATACACGTGTGTGTGTGTGTGTGTGTGTGTGTGTGTGTGTGTGTGTGTGTGTGTGTGGGGGGGGGGGGGGGGGGGGGGGGGGGGGGGGGGGCCAGCACGTGTACGTGCACACATACACGTGTGTGTGTATGTGTGTGTGTGTGTGTGTGTGTGTGTGTGTGTGTGTGTGTGTGTGGGCGCTTTATTACTGAGAGAGAGAGAGAGAGAGAGAGAGAGAGAGAGAGATAGAGAGAGAGAGAGAGAGAGAGAGAGAGAGAGAGATTTACGTCTGTATGTTTTTAGGTATGAAAGCTTCCGCCACTCCTAAAGGGGTGTAAATACACAGAAGGTATACATTTCAAAAAGAATTATTAGTATGTCCGTCAAACAACAGGGACAAATGACGAGACGAAACACAGAGTGTACGTGAGCACATGAATGTCCGTGCGTGGACGGGTTTCAGTCCATGTGTGCACCTAGCAAAGAAGGGGAGATGCAAAACGTCTAAGTTTACATCTTTTTCACGTCCGTCAGGGGCACATTATCTCTATGAACAAATACAATAATGGATAGACTCTGATACTGAATACGGTTATAGCAGGACGCCCTATTGCCGTTCATGTCATCTCACATATTCATTGTCACTTTTTTGTAATAAGCACAGTTACCCCAGGTGGACGGTGTGATGAATATCATTTTCTGCATGCTGTGCCTCGGTATTGGGTCCTGGAAGAGACAGGAGAATTTCCTCATCAAGGTCTGATCAGTCGCCATCATCTGGATTCATCTTGAGCGTTGTAACTGTGAGAAATATAAAACATATTTTGTTGAAAGTGTGTGTACATTTTTTTTTAAATGGAAAGAATACTCTGGATTACATGATGACTAAAAGCATAAATCTAGTCATCTTGATTATGTAGTTGACTTACCTTATCAATCTTGCTCGTTCATAATTTAAACTTTCACTATAGGTGACTCTCCTTCACCATAAGCGTTGGACAAACAGACCTCCAGCCTTTGTCATAATC
>JADBJO010006538.1:92890-95390 GCA_016801955.1 Conus betulinus
TGTCCTCCTTAAGTTCAAAGTTTTGCCAAGTCATTACTATGAAGACAATTTAGTTGTTGGCCTGCACTTGTTTTTTCCCCCACTATTTGATTGTTCGTTTTTGTATTTGTCTGACTTTATTCAAGTTTAAAAGGCTGTGCCAGTCTCTCTTGTAAGTTCTTAATTTGATTCTGTAATCCTGCTGGGGTTAAAGAAATTAATGCGATGTCGTCTGCAAATAGTAGTATAAATATTTCTGGCATTCCAGTAATGAACTGATACCCATGTCTACCTTTTCTTACTACATTTTCTGCAACTTCAGATATTAATAATGAGAAGATCAGGGGAGATAATAAGCATCCCTGCTTCACTCCTAAAGGGCAGTTGAAGATATCTGTCAGTCCTGAACTACATCTGACGCAAGCTTGGACTTTTTTTATATATGCCTTTTAAACATGTTTAACATCTTAGTAGAAATGTTGTTTTTTTTTCAATACCTCCAAAGTTTTTCTCTGTTAACTATAACTTGCTTCTTCGTCTCCATAAAGGCAGTTGCTTATCATTGAAGTAAGCGTATGTATATGGTCTACTGTGAGTAGCCTTTCCTGAAACCAGCTTGTTCTTTACTTATTTTATTCTCCTGTTCTGCCCAGTTATATAATCTTCTATTCCAAATTGCTGTGAAAATCTTGCTGGTTATGCATAAAAGAGATATGCCTCTGTAATTCCCTGGGTTTTCTTTATCGCCCTTCTTGTGTAGTGGTATTATGATAGCTTTAGTCCATTCAGTAGGAAAGTAACTGGTTTCGAATAGCTTATTGAATAATTTAGTTAAAAAGGGGGATAACTTTTGTCCTACTTCTTTTAGGAATTCAGGTGGAATGCCATCAATTCCAGCTGCCTTTCTTTTCTTGAGTTTATGTATAGCTGTAATGACCTCATTTTCCGTTATTTCATCATCTAAACAAGGTACATTTAACCATTCAGAATTTGCCAGGTCAACTTGAATATTAGGGTTGCTAGTGGGTTATGTTCTAACTGTTTTATTTCGAAATCCTGGTTTTGTCTATTTCCTTGTGGGTTTAATAAGCTCTCAAAATGATCCTTCCATTGCCTTGGTGTAATTTCAGGATTAGATGTCCTCTTTTTACTTAATCCTTTAATCATGCTCCAAATTGTTTGACTATCTTTCTGGTCTTGAGTTAGTTTGTCATAAATGTTCTTCCTAAATTGGGTTTCCTTTTCCCTTCTAAGTTTTTGATATTGTGATCTTTTGTTTAAATAGACTGCTTTCCTCTCTTCGAATTTAGCTAAATTCCTATTTTTGTTTACGTTCTTCAGCCTGTTAAAGTACTAGTCTGGCTTCTTTTTTCATATCTTGGCATTCTTTATCAAAAACCAGTCTTTAGATGTTTTGCTGGTCCTCCTAGGCATATTGTTTTGCACATACTTTTTCCTGCCTCCTTTAGTAATTGATTGGATACAACTAAGTTGTTATCAATATTTTGGTCTAGACCTTCCGTAATTTGAACCAGTGTTCGTTGCGATCTTTCCAAGTTAATGATGTCAATGTAATCCTGTTGCTTTGAAGGATCCCTTTTGTATATCTTGCTAGACCTTCTTCTATTCTCCTCTGGCTGTAGTGTGTTTAATGAACGTTTTAATTCCAGCATTATAGGCATGTGAGGGGATTCCACCCTCTCTTCTACTGAACATTAATTACATTGTCTACTATTTCAGCTGAACATACATAGAAATCAATCACACTGTTTCCTCTTTCAGAGTAGAATGTGAATGCACTATCGAAGTTTTTTGTAACTAGTCCATGTAAAGGAATCATGTTAAAACTCTCACAGAGTTCCATCAAATTCCTTCCGAATCCATTCGTATGGGGATCTTGTGAACGACGTGCAAACACATCCTGCTCCTGATTTATCAGACTGAATACATCATTTGTATCCTCAATGCTCAGGCTCCACTCGCCAATCCGAGCATTAAGGTCGCGCCACCAATGATAAAATAATAGTTTTTTTCCTTGTTCCACCTGTGACAAAATAAACAATTTCAATTTGTTCCAAAGTACAAGAGTAATCTCTGTCCACATAAAATCGACTGTTAACAGGATGAATGTACACACCAAAAAACAAATATATCATTTTCACATAATAGCAAGTTTTTATCAATTTTTATACAAAGTACACATTTTCAATATCAGTTACAACCATTTGTACATGGTGTGATAAGGCTTTGTTTACTAACATAAAAGTACCCCCTGAAGGGCGCCCCATTTTGGTGAACTTGGCTGGAGAATGTAAATATGTAAAGTCTTGAAATTTTATATCAGGATCAAAACAAGTAGAAGTAAATGTTTCTAAAAGGCAACAAATATCAAAGCTTGTTATATAATCATAGAAATCTGGATCTGACAGCTTATCTACAAGTCTTTCTACATTCCAGCTAAGTATGTTAATGTGTTTATTATTTCTTACCTCTTGTATTACTTGATGGGTATGGTCAGGGT
>JADBJO010006538.1:112588-115088 GCA_016801955.1 Conus betulinus
GTTACGTGTGTTTGAGTCTATGTGCATGCGTGCATGAACATGCATCAGTGTGTGTGCACTTGTGTGTGTGTGTGTGTGTGTGTGTGTGTGTGTGTGTGTGTGTGTGTGTGTGTGTGTGTGTGTGTGTGTGTGTGTGTGTGTGTGTGTGTGTGTGTGTGTGTGTGTGTGTGTGTGTGTGTGTGTGTGTTGTGTGTGTTGTGTGTGTGTGTGTTTTTTTCGTGTGCACGCGCGCGCGCGCGCGCAATCAACTTGCATACGTCAGTGTGTGGATGGAGGGATGGGGAAGGGATATAGGGCCTGAAGAGGGATGGGTACCTCGGTCATAAGTGGGCGTCTTCATTGTTATTGCTGATGAAATCAGAAGGAAACAATGTCACATGTGCTGCGTTTTCATTGTCTGCATGTCTTGTAGCCGTAGCTCGTACGACTGGTCGTTGATCGTACTATCTACCATCCTTCAAATGAATCTAGACCAATTGAACATTGAATGACTTCAGCGTAAAATAAAACAAATTCAGACCATTTGAATATTTCATGGCACCACAATACCTTCGGCTGTCCTGAGACAATGAAAGGGATGGATAAGTCAGTCAGCATCATGTAATTCCAAATGTTTGAAAACAGAGTGGCACACAGTCGCTCAGCCAGGTCATGGAACCCCCCCACAGATTTTGAATGGTGAAACAATAGGATGGAATACAAAAAAAATTATGGGCTGTCAGTTTATGCCGAAGAGAGGTACATTTGAAATGTACGAAACTGTATCAACACGTCTAGTATCCTGGATGGACTTTAGTGCTGGGGATGCCAGTGCAGATAACTCCCACTGCCTGTACAATGCTTCAAATAACATGCACCTCAAACAGCGTCTGATAAACCAGAGTCCAACACTCCTGATCTTCTCCATGGCCTCTTAAAAGCCTGGGAGAAACGTGTTTTACTGACGGTAGAAGGGCAAGGTCGGGTCATTTTGTGCTATAAAAACTGTTTGCTTTGAGTAGAGGGAGCTTATCTGCCTAGGAAGGTAGTTCATCTAGGAGAAGGCACTCGCTGACTTCAAACCAACGCGGCGGCCTTGTGGGTATACACATTATGGGGAATGTAAAGGGATTAAATCCTAGCAGAACATCCAGAACTGAGCCCCTAGGGTGGTCGGATGATAACGGCACCTTCTTTCCCAGCAGCTCCTGCAGCCCTGTCATTGTCAACACGTTACATCCGCATCTCTCTTGGCTAGAGCGAACTGCCAGGCCTAAGGGGGGAGGGGGGGAGGGGAGGTTCGTGGTGTTTTGGGTGACCGACAGTTGTCATACACCCGTTGCCCCTTGGATTTGGTGATTCCGTTCCCTTCCTTCCTTCCTTTTCACCAAGCCCATGGCGATGGATAAATGGCAGACGTTAGATGGCACTGAAAGCTGCTAAGCATGGACTGCTCTCAAGGTAGTCGTGTAAAGAAAAGTCATTGTCTGACTATTAAAAACAGCCATTGTCTGTGATGTAAACAAACAACAGTACTCTTGATGGACAAACTGCCCCCCCCCCCCCTTATGGGGGAATATCTAGAAAAGGTGACCCAAAGAAAGCTTACTTCAACTAGCCTATCAGCACCATGCAGGTCACTACACATGTGCAATCGCAGTCAAAATTGAAAATTCAAACTTCACAAAAAGATTTAAGAGCAAACCCAACAGAAACACCCTCTCTGCTCTGTCTGATCCTGGAGCAGTAAGACTTTCTTACTACTCAGAAAGAACGGACAGCAGCAAACGTTGAACAGCGCTGGTAGGACATCACTACAGCAGTAAGAATAAAAGTACTAGGCCATCTTCCGAAATAACAAAGAAAATATCAAAACCAACACAATGCATTGCGACGTGTCGGGTCTTCTTCAGGTAGGACAAGTAACTTTCAAAAATTAATGCAAAAGACGAACAGACAGTTACTTACCCCTTCGGTCCTAGTTACTACATGATGATAAGACTGCCGTAAAAAGAACGATTCAGATGACGTTAATTACCTCTTCGATCATAGTGGCTACATGATGATAAGACGGCTCTAAAGGGACGATCCAGCTGACGTTAATTAGCGTATAAAAAACAACAGAAAGACTAGAACTGTTTTTTACCTTAGCCTTACAAGTTTCGTACTGTCACTTCCAGGAGACGACAAGCTCTGCTACAAGGAGACTTCAGTGCCCAAAGACATTCCCAGTTCTCTGGCCGAATGTCAATGGACTCTAGGACATACGACAGGGAGAACTCATACGGGCAGCTTCCTCATTACATTTTGCGTCATGCATGGTCTAACCATCACAAAAAAACAGAATAAGGAAGCTTTCACCTGCTGGCCAGATGACGAACGTTTTATCTGCCAAGCAAGACAATCTCGTATATATCAATAGCAAAGTCCTAACTGAGTTACGACAGGTAAAGAATAAGCAGGAAAGGTTTTAGAACTGCAGCAGCAGTATGCAGATGAGCAAAACCTCCAGAGCATAGCT
>JADBJO010006538.1:120088-131672 GCA_016801955.1 Conus betulinus
TCTGATGCCTTTGGCACTAATCGAGTGACCAAAGAAGGACGCCTCCGACTTGCTGAAGTGACACTTGTCACGGTTCAGCCTTAATCCAGAGTTCTTAGTCCGATGTAATGCCTGTGACAGTCCATCATCATGTTCTTTCTGTGTCGCACCATGGATAATGATATCATCCATGATGACTTCGCAAGCGTGGAAGTCCATTCAGTCTCTGACATCTTGCGCTGAAATTCTTCACTCCCAACACAGACTCCATGGGAACACGCAGGAAACAGTAGCGTCCATAGTTTGTAATGAATGTGGTCAGATGCGTACTGTCAGGATGTAAAGGCACCTGCCAAAATCCGCTTGAAACATCAAGCGTGGAAAATATTTTAGAGCCTGACAATTTGGGGGCTATGTCCTCCAGATTGGGCAAAATCAGATGTGGCCTCGTGATGTTCTGATTTTAATTTCTTGAAAACAACACATAAACGAATTTTCCCGTTCTTTCTTAACTGGGACCATAGGCACACAATAGTCCGTGGCTGTCTTTACTTTCTTAATCACGCCATCTCTCTCCATTCTATCAAGCTCCTCCTTCACTCTTGCTTGCAGTGGGAAGGGGATACGCCTGGCTGTGTGAAGGCAGTAGGGCTTTGCATTCTCCTTCAGTTCCAGCTTCACTGGCTGTGTTGAGAAGTCCTGTTGAGCCAAATATGTTGTCACTGACTGTAGTTTCTTCAAGACGTTTCACATAGTCCCATGGCTTCTGAGACGGATCTTGCCAATAAGTTCCGTAGACGTTTTGTAACTTGAGAATAGGAGTTGTCCCCCGTGTATCTAGGAGCGACGAGTAACGTTCTTATCAAGACGAAGGGAGTCTCCGGCTTAACGATAGTTATTCAGAAACACATACACGCCTGGCCAACCTGATAGGTGTCAGAAGTGGGATATTTGTTGTACTTTAAATGTATATACCGCACTCTTAAATGAGTTTGTGCAGCACAGTATAAGGCAATGATTAAATGCACCTCAACTTCTGTCATTTAATTACATAATGGACAAACTGAATCGACAGATGTAGGTTGTCTGCATGGGTATGATTATAGCAATGTCCGAAAAATGCTAAGTCTGAATCTGGTTGTCATTTTTATTATACGATGCCTTTCGAGATTCAACATTGATGCGTTTTATCGACAGCTACTATGTAATAAATGTTGTATAAACTTAATCTCTCACTGTTTTTTGACATGAAAGTCCCATTCTTGGATTCACAGAGTACCAATCTTTCTTCAAGGTCACTGAGAAACTGATTCACTCCCTCAAATATTGGTTAAGCCCACACAAACCCAAAACCAAATATATACAATTTATCCGAATATCTGATGCCCTATTTGCCTTGTCACGAAATCTAAATCATACAGCAGACTTATTCTATAGGTCTTTCGTGGTAATCTTGACTCGTCCATTTTTATCAGCTGTATCCAGTATCATGCTTATCTTACAGCAGAATTCAGGTGAATTAGAATTCGGGGGGGGGGGGGGGGGGGGGGGGGGGGGAGGGGGGGAGAGGGGGGGGGGGAGAGAATGGTGCAATGCCAGTGGGTTTTGCACTGTGTGGGTGCATACTTTCAGGTTGGCCGGGCGTGTATGTGGTTCTGAACAACTATCGTTAAGCCAGAGACTCCCTTCGTCGGGGCTTACACCCCCTCTTGGGCAGATGGGGCTCATTAGTCTGGGAAGACAGCCCACCTAAGAGAAGGAAAACTCTGATCTCAAACCTCCGCTGCCTTGCGGCTATACCCACTCTTAGGAAAGGCTTCGGGAGTCAACCCTGAGGAAAAATCCGGAGTCCGAGTCCCCAGAGCAGTCCGAGGCTGAATACAGCAACGTTCTGACAACTCCGCGACGGCACTGGAACCATGTGTATCGGCGTTTGCCTTTCCAATGGACCATTCCAGCGACGTGGAGAGGGGGGGGGGGGGGGGGGGGGGGTGCTTCATGGGTAACAGTTTGCCCTCCATACTTACTTACCCAGGCTTTGCGCTCTGGAGAGGTCACTCCAGCTTCGCTTTGCAGCGTCGACAAAACACGGGAAGTAGCAGACAACCAGTTGTACGTCTGCATACTCATTTGGCGTAGAGTCAGACGCCAGGGGCTGCTTCCGACGGTGGGAGAGATCATCGCATCTCACTGGGCAGCTACCGCCCGCCTTAAGCTGGGCAGCCCTCAGCCAGTAAGGTGCTGCCTAGCCACGGTCCGTTAGCCTCACTGGGTGCGTGGGATTTAGGGTGAAAACCGACAAGCGGATCGATAACTATGCACCAGGCAACAGAAAAATTAAAAACTTCCGCCCTTAAATTGGGTACGTGGAACGTAAGGACAATGAGACCAGGATTTTCTGACGATCTCAGGAAGTAAACGATGTTCGCAAGACAGCCGTCATCGACAGAGAACTGAGCAGACTGCAGATGGACATTGTCGCCCTTCAAGAAACCAGGCTCCCAGAAACAGGATCTGTGAGGGAGAGAGACTTCACCCTGTTCTGGCAGGGCAGACCGTCAGACGAGGTCAGAGAGCACGGCGTGGGATTCGCAGTTAGAAACAGATTATTGGAGTCTGTAACCCCACCAGTAGAAGGAACAGAACGAATCCTGTCTCTCCGACTCCAAAAACATCATTGGGACCAGTCAGTCTAACTAGTGCCTACGCACCAACTTTGGCATCCACAGCAGAAGCAAAAGACAAGTTCTATGATGACCTCAGTGCTGCTATAAGGAGAATTCCCGACAGAGAATTACTGTTCATCGCAGGCGATTTCAACGCCAGAGTAGGTGTTGATCACAACTCCTGGCTCACCTGCTTGGGTCAGTTCGGCACTGGAAAATGAACGAGAATGGCCAGCGCCTGCTAGAGCTCTGCTGTCATCATGGGGGTTGTGCGTCAGTAACACCTTCCTCACCACGAAGCCTCAGCATCGAGTCCTCTGGAGACACCCTCGATCCAAACAGTGGCATTAGCTTGATCTGATTCTCACCAGACGTGTGTCAACTTTCAGCATCAAGATCACTCACAGCTACCAGAGCACCCGATTGTGACACTGACCACTCTTTGGTGTGCAGCAAAGTGAAGCTCCGTGCGAAGAGACTGCACAGTAGGAGAAAGGAGGGCCGGCCTCGCATCGACACCAGCAAAACACACGATCAAAGAAAAGTGGAGGAGTTTGCGCGCACGTGTAGGAGCATTCTCTCCCTGGCCCACCCACTGCAAATGCCCAAGACCGATAGGAACACTTTAGAGATGCTGTCTACAACGCCGCCATGTCACCTTTGGCAAAAAGACCAGCAAGTCAGCTGATTGGTTCGAAGCCCATTTAGCCCACCAGTCATCGAGGCCAAGAGAAACGCCCTGACAGCATACAAAACCAATCCCAGTGAGCAGAACCTCCAGGTTCTCCGTGCTGGTCGCAGCAAAGTCCAGCAGTGTGCCAGGCAATGCGCCAACGATTATTGGCTTCAGCTCTGTTCCCAGATCGAGATCGCAGCTGACACAGGCAACATTAAGGCGATGTATGACGGCATCAAGCAGGCACTGGGCCCAACACAGAAGAAAACTGCCCCTTTGAATCATCAGCTACAGGGGGGAGGTGATTCAGGACAGAGAACAAGAGACGGAGCGCTGGGTAGAACACTACACTGAGCTATATGCAAGAGAAAAATGTAGTCACAGAAGATGCCCTGAATGCCATAGAGTGCCTACCAGAACTGGAAGAGCTTGACAGAGAACCAACCATAGACGAACTCAACGAAGCCCTGGACTGTCTTGACTCTGGCAAGGCACCAGGGAAAGACGGTATTCCTGTCGAAGTACTGAAGTGCTGTAAAGAGACACTTATCACCGGGTTGCATGAAATCCTCTGCCTCTGCTGGAGTGTGAAGGCGCGAAGTACCACAAGACATGAGGGATGCTAACGTTGTCACACTGTACAAAAACAAAGGTGACAGAAGCGATTGCAATAATTATCGTGGCATATCCCTCCTTAGTATCGTTGGGAAAGTCTTTGCACGAGTAGTACTGAAGAGACTCCAAGTACTTGCACAGCAAGTTTATCCTGAATCGCAGTGCGGTTTCCGTGCCAACATATCCACTATAGATATGATCTTCTCCCTTAAACAACTTCTTCAGAGAAATGTAGGGAGCAAAGGGCAGCCACTCTTCATTGCCTTCATAGATCTCACAAAGGCTTTCGATCTGGTCAGCAGGGATGGCCTCTTCAAGATCCTCCCCAAGATTGGATGTCCACCCAAACTTTTCAGCATCATCAGATCCTTCCACGAAGACATGAAAGGCACTGTCGCCTTTGACGGCTCAACATCAGCTGCCTTCAACATACGGAGTGGAGTGAAACAGGGTTGCGTCCTGGCTCCCCCTGTTTGGAATCTTCTTTGCTGTGATGCTGAAACACATTTGGTCCTGCAGCTCAAGGTATCTACCTCCGATCCAGGACAGACGGAAAGCTCTTCAACCTCTCCAGATTAAGAGCCAAGACTAAAGTCAAGCTGAGGTGCCTACGTGACTTCCTCTTTGCAGACGACGCAGAAGCAACCGCCCAATCAACCGAGGACCTACAGCAGCTCATCATGACTTGCTTCAGCGATGCCTGCCAAGATTTCGGGCTTACCAAAAGCTTGAAGAAAACACAGGTCATGGGACAGGATGTTGACTTTCCCCCAGTCATCAGCATCGATGACCATGAACTGGATGTCGTCCATGACTTTGTTTATCTGGGCTCAAATATCTCAGACACCCTCTCACTTGACGCAGAGCTCAACAGGCGCATCGGCAAGGCAGCTACCACCATGACCAGACTGACAAAGAAAGCATGGAACAACAGCAAACTGACCGAGCACACAAAGATCCAGACCTACAGAGCCTGTGTCGTGAGCACCCTCCTGCATGGCAGCGAGTCTTGGACTTTGCGTGCCCGACAAGAGCGAAAGCTCAATGCTTTCCATATGCGTAGCCTCTGACGCATTCTGAACATCATCTGGCAGGACAAGGTCCCAAACAACACTGTCTTGGAAAGAGCTGGATGCACCAGCACGTACACGCTGCTGAAACAGAGACGTATGCGCTGGCTCGGCCATGGCGTGCGCATGGATGACGGACGTATCCCTAAAGACCTCCTCTATGGAGAATTTGTGCAGAAAACGTCCCACAGGCAGACCACAGCTGCGATTCAAAGAAGACGTGTGCAAGAGGGACCTAAAAGCCTTGAACATTGACCAGAACAACTGGGAAGCAACAGCCCTCGAACGGTCAGCCTGGAGACAGACTGTGCAGAAACGTCTCTCCAAGTTCGAAGAGACACTCGCTCAGCAGCACGGGGAAAAGAGAATGAGAAGAAAGGCTGCAGCCCAGGCAGACAGACCAGCGTCAGACTTCACCTGTGCCCTCTGCCACAGGACTGTCATTCCCGTGTCGGACTGGCCAGCCACACCCGTCGCCGTACCAGAATAGACACCTAGAGCGCAACTCCATAGTCTTCCGAGACTGAAGGATGCCTACCTAAATTCAGCAGTTTATAAAGCATTCTGTAATAGTGATATATACTTGGATGTGTTTACCTGTGGGCTTCCAAACTTTAGTTCGAGACTTTTTGAAGATTCTATTGAAGATTGCAGCTCAGAAAGCAACCGTTTTGACCCTATCCCACCAGACCAATCCCCAAAAGAAAACTTGACATTTTGTCCTAAGTTTGCATCCACCCCTGATTTTTAAAACTGATAAAATCACAAATCATAAAGTGCAACCGAACTCCAAATCATCAAAAAGAAAAAGATAAACGTAAATGCATAGTCGTAAACGTTCAATCACTTTTCAAGAAAAAGGAAGAACTCAGTATTTTAGTCACCGAAAAAAAAACATTGATGTTGTAACTGGAACAGAAACTTGGCTAGAAACTGGAACATCCAGCAGTGAGCTTCTAATGGACGATTTTGATATTTATAGAAAGGACAGACATGGAAAAAAAAGAGGTGGGGGAGTCTTGATTGCCATTCGGAAGAACTTAGCCAGTGAGTTTTTATATCAAGGCAAAAATAGTGAAAGTTTATTTCGTATGATTAATTTAAAGAATAAGAGACCTGTCATTGTTGGATCAGTATACTGACCTCCAGACTCAGATGAAAATGTATGTTCGTCTATTTGCAGAGACATTTCTGACATTGTTTAGGAAGGCAATATTATGGATTGGTGGAGACTTCACTTACCTGATATTAATTGGCGTGAAGATGCCATACTTGGTAATCAATACAATAAAAACATTAATTCTCAGTTTTTTTTTTATACCACCAAAGACCTTGGATTAGTGCAGTCAGTTGAAATACCAACACACGTGGCAATGCATTCCTCGATTTATTTTTTTTTACCAATTGTCCAGGCGCTTTAGGCAATCAGGAATTACTTGCAGGCCTGGGTGATCATGACATAATTCTCTTAGAGAGCAACTTTCAACCCTTTCGAAGAAAACCCCATAAACGTACCATTGGACTCTGGAACCAAGCATACTTACCAAAATTACGCAGGGATACTCATAATTTCAGTCCTCTTTTTTTTTTTAAAGTCTCTTAGTGTTAAAGATAATGTAAATGACCTTTGAAGCGTATAAAAACTAACTTGGAATTTATTATGGATGACAGCATACCTACTAAAATAACTTCAAGCAAGCCACGGATTAATACAAAAACTAAACGTTTGTTGTGAAGCAAACATTGGTTCTTAAGAAATTGAAACTACGCCCTAATTCGGAAAGATTACTGATTAGGTATAAACATATTAAGAGAAGGTGTCAGAGGGAATGTAGGCTTGCTCACTCCAATTATGTTAATTCAATGATTTCAGAAGGTGATCATCAAAACAAGAAATTATGGTCTTACATAAGGAGAAGAGACAGGACAACATTGGGATTCCAGACCTGAGAACAACCAGAATAACCTAATACAGGACCCTGAAGGAAAAGCAACTTTACTGAATAATCAATTTTGTTCGGTTTTCTCAAATTCCAAGCCTTTAATCAACGTTAGACTAAAGGATGATAATAAACTCCCTGAAATGCAAAATATTAAAGAAAGCAAAGCAGGAGAATATAAGTTACAGACCAACATCAATGAAAACAAAGCTACTGGTCCTGATGGCATTCCTGGCAAGCTCTTAAAATTATGTGCCAATGATTGACAGAGGTATACCTACTACTTTATCAAGCTTCACTGGACCAGGGAGTTATACCTGATGAGTGGTGAGATGCTAGCATTTGTCCTTTATTCAAAAAGGGTGACAAAACAAAAGCAGAGAACTATAGACCTGTATCTCGTACATCCATATCAGCAAAACTACTTGAACACATAATATATAGTATAATGGACATCTTGACAAATATGACATCTTACATAACGCCCAGCATGGTTTTAGACAGCGAAGGAGTTGTGAGACTCAACTTATAACAACTCTTAATGATTTTAATAACTGTCTTAACAACAGACAGCAAATAGATGCAATTTTATTAGACTTTTCTAAAGCCTTTGATAAGGTTGACCATGAGGGCCTGCTGCTTAAATTAGAACACATCGGCATTGGCGGTTTTTTGCTAAAATGGTCTAGATCATTCCTCGTTGGGAGAACGCAGAAAGTTGTTGTGGAAGGGTCGTCATCGCATTGTAAACCAGTCGTATCAGGTGTACCACAGGGAACTGTTTTGGGGCCCTTGTTTTTCTAATTTATATAAATGACATAAGTAGAAATCTCTCTCCTGGAACTACTATAAGGCTTTATTTCAGATGACAGCTTAGTATATAGAACAATCAGAAGCAAGAATGATACACACATTTTACAAGAAGATCTAAACGGTTTACAGGAGAGGGAAAGAACTTGGAAAATGGAATTTCATCCCCAGAAGTGCCAGTTTTTTGCGTATATGTAATAAACGCTCACTAACTAGATCAGAATATTCTATTCATAATACTATTCTTAAAGAAACCAATGCTGCAAAATATTTAGGCGTGATTATAGATAGTCGTCTCAAATGGAAAGAACATTACAATTCAGTATGTAAGAAAGCAAATAACATCTTAGCTTTCTTATTCCAAAGACTGCCCCCCAAAATTAAGAAAGAGTGGGGGTTAGTTGCCGCCAAGGACATTGACACAAACAAAGCACAGGACAAGACACGATGCACTTCGACATCTTGGGTCTTCTTCAAGCAACAACAAACAACAAAAATCACATTTAACATTTAGGGTATTCTTCACAGCACACTACATGGACATCAGATAAGTCTCTCTTCGTTCTTTGTACTGTCCTAAATGTTAAATGTGATTTTTTTTTTTTTTTTTTTTTTTTTTTTTTTTTTTTTTTTTTGCTTGAAGAAGACCCAAGAGGACGAAATGCATCGTGTCTTGTCCTGTGCTTTGTTTGTCAATGTCCTTGGCGGCAACTTACCCCCACTCTTTCTAAATGTTGCTTCGTTTCTCCGCCATCAGTCGCTCCATTTTGAAACTTTACTCTTCATATTGAGTGATACCCTTTGTCGTGTTGTACTTCACGTCTCGTCTTCAACACTCTATTAGTACTCGTTAACGCTGAAACCCTTTGCCAAGTTGTATTTACGTCACATCTTCTATTCTAGGTATATTTGTGAATGCTGACACCCTCTGCCGTGTTGTATTTCACGTTCCGTCTTCGACTCTCTTTGTGTACCTGTGAACTCTGATACCCTTTGCTGTCTTGTATTTCACGTTGATTATTTCACGTCACGTCTACGACTCCCTACATGTACTTGTGATCGCTGTCTACCACTTCCCATTCCCACTGACCTCCATTTGATTCATATTTTATTTTGATTTTGATTGTCCCTCCTTCCATTCTTCGTCACATCCATTTCTAGCTACACACTTGCAATCGTCATTCAGCATTCTCTATTCCCCACTCTCCTCTGTCTCTGTCCCACTACCGGCCCAACCCACTACCTGCCCAACAATAGCCAACACCACAACACAATGCCAACTGCCCAAATTTTCTCCCGTACCCATGCCAGCTTCTGCAAGTCCATTCAGTTTCTGCCACCACCATCCAACCATTCGAACTAGGCTATGCCAAAACATACTTTCAGAAAACCAAATCAGCATCCCATTTCAACTTTCTCAAACAATGTCTTAGACTACACATTATTCCTCGTGGCTTCTCACTTTTCCACACCCCTTCCAACATCCAAAACACCACTCTCATCACTACCACCACAAATATTCTGTTCCAGGCCAGTCGCAAACTCATGTTGGCACATATAAAAACACTCAGTTCCACCCTCAAACCTCTCTTCAACCTTCTTCAACATTTTAAAACAACAAACCACAATTATCATGCCCACAGCCTCTGCCTCCAAACTCAGACAGTTCATCCATACACACAACCAACTCATTTACAACCACTGCAACCAGACCAAACGAAACAAACTATCACAATTACAAAACAAACGTACAACTATTCGCCCTGACCATTTTTAATCTTCCCCAGCCCACAATTCTTACCCCACTACCACATCGGGTCTTTCAGCTTCCCCAACCCACAATTCTGACCCACTACCTCATCTGATCACCACCATCATCTTGTCTACTGCATGCCTGACAATCTCCCCCTCTCCGACGATGAAAGATCAGTCTTAACAAAAGGAATCAAATTCATCCCAACTCAACCCACCACCAACAATTACCAGAACCACATTGATGTGTGTTTTTTTTTTTTTTTTTTTTTTTTTCTAAAGGAAACTTCGTTGGATGCCAGCACTTTAACACCTACCCAGCCCCCCACCACCACAAACTCTGACATTTTCACCCAGCTATTTCAAACCCCAATGCCCCGCCCACACCCTCAAACAAATCCAGTGACATTGAACTCTACATTAAAAAAATGCAAAATAGACATCAGCCAGATCAAATCCAAACCTGTCCGACACTGCAACTTCTCGCAAAACCAACAAAAAGGCCTCAAATCACTAAGAGAACGACAGGACATTGTCATCAAACCAGCAGACAAGGGGGGTGCAGTTGTAGTTTGGGACAAACAGTTATACATAACACAAGCACAAAAACAACTGTCAAACACAAATTTTCTACATACCACTCACCGCATCACCCCCCCCCCCCCCCCCCCCCCCCCCCCCCCCACACACACACACACACACCAGAAACTCATAGCTTCCGGCGGCCATTCTTCATAGCACACCACATGGACATCAGATAAGTCTCTCTTCGTTCTTTGTTTGTACTGTCCTAAATGTTAAATGTTTTTTTTTTTTTGCTTGAAGAAGACCCAAGAGGTCGAAATGCATCGTGTCTTGTCATGTGCTTTTTTTTGTCAATGTCCTTGGCGGCAACTAACCCCCACTCTATCTAAATTTTGCTTCATTCTCCGCCATCAGTCGCTCCATTTTTGAAACTGGCCCCAAAAAAGTCAAAGACGACTGCTACAAAACACTGGTTAGACCAGTATTGGAATATGGTTGCTCAGTCTGGGATCCTTACCATCTAAAGGACATTGATAACCTCGAAAAGATTCAGAAGAGAGCAGCACGGTTCGTAACAGGGAATCATATCAGAGGGAAGAGCAATACTAGGAAGAACATGAGGAAATTAGAATGGAAACCCTTAGAAGAGAGAAGAGCTTTTATAAAACTTAATATCTCCTTCAAAGGCAGAGCTAAACTAATTGATATTCCAATGGACAATTAGTATTGAATAAAAGTAGCACCAGAAGTGGCGGTCAATCTTATGCCATACCTGCATCAAATATTGATAGCCACTTACGTTCATTTTATCCTAGTTCTGTACGGTTGTGGAACTCACTGCTGGGTGCCATCAAGATTGCCACAAATGCAGTCTCATTTAAAGATCAACAGTCTTGAGATCTGCATATTGACTGACTTTTCTATTTTAACTTCCGCGGATGTTTTATGGCTACCTGGGCCTGAATCTGGCCATTGCTTTTAACTTTTTGAATATCGCGTGCGACCCCTTGTTGCCAAATTTTGTTCCAGGTGCCAACAGGCTGAGTCGCTCTTTATTTATTTTATTTTACTTTTTTAACATGCGCGCGCTGGTGACCTACTCGTTTCTGAGTGAACCGGTCTTTTAGAAGAAGAAGAAGAAGAAGAAGAAGAAGAAGAAGAAGAAACACACACACACACACACACACACACACACACACACACACACACACACACACACACACACACACACACACACATGCTTGCGCGCGCACGCGTGCACACACTCGTGCACGCGCTCACGCGCTATCTTCCATCGCCTGCACTGTTCATATGACTGAGAACGCATGTGCTGAGAACTCTTAAGTGTGCGCCTGATCTGGTGGCTGAAGAGTTTGCTGTAAAGTCTTTGATGCCATTAATGTGAAATCAGCTGTGAAGATGATGAGAAGTGCACACCCACACACACAAACACACTAACACACAAAAAAAAAAAAAAACACAGAGGCAGAGAGAGAGAGGGGCGAGGAGAGAGAGAGGAGAGGAAGGGATGATGAAGAGGGGGTGAGAGAA
>JADBJO010006539.1:0-22500 GCA_016801955.1 Conus betulinus
TCTCCTGTTTTGTGCATTGCTGCCACTAAGGTGTATAATGCAGAAACACTTTCTGTTCTTCTGCCCCTCATAATCCCCATGACAGTAGTTACTGGCAGGTGGCCTCTGAAACATGGGGTTCCCTGATGGCATTGACGAAAGGAACCAGCAAAGATTTCCAAATTAACACCACCAGACTGAGGAAAGCATTTGATACACAGGGAATGGAAAGTGGGGTCAGAGAAGAGCAAAGCCGTGGTCAACAGTCCTGTGTCAGACAACATTCGTCCGTCAGCATCAGCAAACTGAACGAACAGACGTGCAGGAATATATCGTTACCTTTCAGTCCATTTACAGCAAGGCCGGCAACTCAAAATGGTCACAACGGGCGCTCGCATGTCCGCCGGGATAATCTTCAGTCATTTGAAACACTAGGTCTGTCTGCTTCAAGGTCGCAAGGAAGTCTACAGAAGTCAGGGCAGAGATACAAGCAGTAGAGACACAGCACATGGCATGCTCCCGCCGATGTCAGGCCAAACATCAGGCGTCCGAGGGGAAATGCCATAGAGGGATTCCTAAATCTCACTCAAGTACTCTCTGTTGAGTTTTCTTTTGATTGAAAAAAAAAATGTGCGTCATGTGACATGCCATGTACTTTTCCATTTTTTACATTGATTTTACTTTTGACTGAAAATGTGTACATCATGTGACATGCCATGTGCTTTTTCAATTTTTACATTGATTTTACTTTTGACTGAAAAATGTCTACATCATGTGGCATGACATGTGTCTGTAAAACGTGCGTCTTGTGCTGATGTTTGCAGTGAACTCCACAGACCCTGATTTCATCAACGGCTCCTTGGGTCGCGTGGTTATCTGGTGCACGTTTGGGGAAGATGTGGAATACCAGCCCAAGTATGTGGCTCGTTCTGTGACCTTTGATCCCAGTGCGGAGTTTTCACCATTACAAACTTGATGTGTATGAGATTGCTGATGAGTCGGCAGCGGTAAGATCTGTCCCTCTGTCTCCCTTTCTCTCTGTCTGTCTGTCTGTCTGTCTCCCTCTGTCTGTCCTGTCTGTCTGTCTGTCTGTCTCTGTCTGTCTCTCCTCTGTCTCTCTCTCTCTCTCTCCTCAATCTCTCTCTCTCTCTCTCTCTCTCTCTTCTTTTTTCTCCGCCCCCACCCTCTCTTGGGAGAGCATGCATCGTTTTCTAACATATCTGTCCCCACCCAACCCTACTCCCGCTACCTCTCTCGTACCACCATCACTCCCTCCCCTTGCCTGGGGGGTTTCTTTTCTTCTTGCCTCAGATTCTTTTTCGGCAGTTCTTATGAATTCTTAGAAAACTATGGCCAATGCAGTTATAAAAAAATCTACCAAGAGCATTACCATTATTTTCTTCCAAATACCCAGTTGGGGATATACCAAATGTGAGGACGTCTTTAAAATGTGACAGATGTTATGTGTCTAAAACAATTTCTCATGAAAGAGCTTCGTAAGACGGGGGAGAGATCCGAAAGGAAAACCTGTGTCAGGTTGTTCAGATATGACACTTACAAACACTGATGATATGAAAGAAGAGCAGATCCTCATAATCTCACCACACTGATAGGAGAAAGAAGCGACTTATACACATCTATGGGAGGAATGTTTTGTCATGCAAAGATTTTGTCACGCTGTTGTCACTGGGCTTTTGGGGATACTTGTTGAGGGTCGATCTTTTTCCCTTGAATCATAGTATGGATCATACTGACAAATGGAAAAGACTACGATATTTTGTTCACTATTGTTGCTGCAGCTACTGGCTGTTAGAACTTAACAAATTGCTGATAGTGTGGCCGGTGGTGCTACGGCTACGACCGTTAGTGCTGCTGCTGCTTCTTCCACCTGCTGTCGTCACCGCAGCGTTATGATTGCCACATGGAGTGAAAGTGCTGATATGGTTCGTGAAAGAAGTGTGTTTGTAGTGTAAAACTAAATATTACTTTTATAAACGAAATCAACCACAAACCTTTGCTGCTCATCATTGCAACAATCAATTCGTACCACATGAATTCATACACATTCAACTTCCCTACAACATCAGTTGGTACAACATCAGTTTATGGCTTTCCGATCCAGGTTGTCCAACTTCACGGCATACTGTAACTGTTCTAGGACCTATCAAGCACGGAAGTCTTTCCGTTTTGAAACGTAGAGTATTTTTACCCAAAAAGTTTTTTTTTAATTGAATGATAAGGAGAAGGAATGGTCTGCTTTTTCTTCTTCTTTTTTTTCTTTTTTTTTTTTTCATTTTCCTTCTCACGTTGAACGCTTTCCAATCTAAAGCACAAAACCTCCATCTCTCATTGTGTTCCTAATAGTTTGTGATATTAAGCAAGCACATTAATGGGGAAGGGAATGTCTTTCGTAATCCCCCCACCGTACAAGAGATCATATCCGTCAAATATTAAAAATTGTATGTTTTCATCTACATGGCGCCGTGCGTTCCCTTGGCGTTTTAGAACATTATCAATGATTAGGCAAATAAACTGATCTTGACTTTGACAAAAAGAAATTCCTATACCGGAGAGAGAGAGAGAGAAGAGAGAGAGAGAGGAGAGAGAGAGAGGGAAGAGAGAGCCTGAGTCCCCTTTATGAACTTCTTATAATTTTTTTTGTATGCAACTAAAGACTGGATGTTTCCAACGAAACGTGCCAAAACACTAGCCAGGGGCTAGTAAGGGAAAACAAGATTCAAACTTTTTACGTGGGGGGGTTGGGGCTAACTGCTGGTACTTATATTATACCTCTGTCTGTTCTTTTTTATCAGTGGTTATTTCATGGTCAGATACAGTAAACCCTGGTCTGTTCTATCATTGGTTATTTCATGGTCTGTACAGCCCTGTCTGTTCTATCAGTGGGTATGTCCATGGTTGGGCAGCCCTGTCTGTTCTATCAGTGGCTATCTCATGGTCCTGGTGAGCCCTGTCTGTTCTATCAGTGGTTATCTCATAATCTGTGCAGCCGTCTATCCCTGGTCTGAGTGCTTTCAGTGCTATCTCATGGTCTGTGCAGCCCTGTCTGTTCTATCGTGGTTATCTCATGGTCTGTGCAGCCCTGTCTGTTCTATCAGTGGTTATCTCATGGTCTGTGCAGCCCTGTCTGTTTCTATCAGTGGTTATCTCATGGTCTGTGCAGCCCTGTCTGTTCTATCAGTGGTTATCTCATGGTCTGTGCAGCCCTGTCTGTTCTATCAGTGGTCATAGCTCATGGTCTGTGCAGCCCTGTCTGTTCTATCCAACGTTGTTATCTCATGGTCTGTGCAGCCCTGTCTGTTCTATCAGTGGTTATCTCATGGTCTGTGCACCCTGTGTGCAGTTATGTCATGGCTGGTGCAGTCCTGTCTTTTCTATCAGTGGTTATCTCATGGTCTGTGCAGCCCCTGTCTGTTTTATCAGTGGTTATGTCATGGTCTGTGCAGCCCTGTCTGTTTTATCAGTGGGTATGTCATGGTCTGTGCAGTCCCCTGTCTGTTTTATCAGTGGTTATCTCATGGTCTGTGCAGCCCTGTCTGTTTTTTATCAGTGGTTATGTCATGGTCTGTGCAGCCCTGTCTGTTTTATCAGTGGTTATGTCATGGTCTGTACAGCCCTGTCTTTTCTATCAGTGGTTATCTCATGGTCTGTGCAGCCCTGTCTGTTCTATAAGTGGTTATTTCATGGTCTGTGCTGCCCTGTCTGTTGTATCAGTCGTCATTTCATGGTCCTGTCCTGTGTCTCATTCAGTGGTTATCCTCATATTGGTCCTGTGCAGCCCTGTTTTTTTTTCTAATCAGTGGTTATATAGGTCTGTAAAACAGCCCTGTCTGTTGTACAGATGGCCTTTCTAGGTCTGGTGCAGCCCCTTGTCTGTTGTTATCATGGTCATTAATTTCATGTCTGTGCAAAAGCCAACCCTGTTTTTCGCTGTCTATGTTCTACGAGGAGAATCGGTCCAACATTCACGCCCTTATCTGTGCTCCTTCCCCTTTCCAGCTCTCTTCACAAACGCCTAGCACTGTCAGTCCCCTGGAACTTGAAGAACTTCCTACGACCCCACCCCAGTTCCACCACCAAATCGGCATCACGGCAGCATCGTGCTGTGGCGACAGCATCCACCTTCAGCAACGTTGAACACCAATTCCAGCCACAACACACCACCAACAAAAAAACACACAACAAAGGAAAAACACACAACAACCAAAAATACTACCCACAGGCTCCACGTTCGTTACGTGGACACGTGTCCGAGAAATCAAACTCAACCAGTCCGAATCCCTCGTGCGATTTGAACGGGGCTGTGGCCTGGGCTCCTCCGAGCAACAGCTGCTTGGCGGATGATGGGGCGCCCTTTTGGTGGAGGTGAGTCATTCTCAATAAGAAAGAGTAGGATGTTCTCATTCCTATTTCCAGTGACCGGTGCTGCTATTCATTTTTTTTTAGTTATAGACGTCATTACTGTGAGGAATCTTGGATTCATATTCCAGTCATCGCCCATCTTACGCCGAATATTGATACAAAGAGAGTGCTTCTTTTTTTTCTATCAATTTTTCGTTGTCCTGAGTTTTGTGTCTTTAAATCTTACCTCACAAAGACCTAAGAGGTCACACGGTGTATGTTTTTGTCTTGTGACTCATGTGTCCCCTCTTAATGTGGAGTTATTTTATTTCCAGAAATAACCTGAAAATTTATTTTCCATGAGCACATTTCTGAGACAGTCCTTAGATGCTAACAGTAGCCTCGCGCCGGGACCATTTTTTCTTTTCTACTCTTCTTCTTCCTGTTATTCGGTCATGAGGATGAAAATCGAATAGAGGCATTCGGAAAGGGGCATCAGGGGATAATGGATGAAGGGGGGGTGTGTATGTCAGCGCGTGAGCATGCTGATATGGTGTGATGTAAGTCACGGAAAAAATGTAGGGGAAGAAAGAAGTGCCGATGGATGACAAAGGGGCGGGTGCCTTGTGCGTCATCTGGGTCTGGTATTCAGAACTCTGGCGATTGAAACATGTGGTTCTCAGCGATGAAAGAGAAAGCACGAAGGATTCGAGTGCTGCAATAATGCACCGACATGCAAATTCATGTGCATCTGAATGACATGAAACTAAAGAAGTACTACATAGAATCACAGAACCCACCATATGACGCACCAGAGAGCAAAAAGTAAAGAATAAACAAAGAAAATAATACGATAAAAAAGAAACCGTTTAAAATGATATAGACACTGTCGTACTATATAGTCATTAGTTACAATATAGGTTCGTGTATTAGGCCTCATAGTGCTCTTCCCAGAAGATCGTTCTGTGGTAGTCTGTTCGTGCCCTGTTGAACAGTGTTTGTTTCTGTGGTATTGTGATGCTATCTGTACAACGCGATAATTAACGTTGTGTAGATTGAAAACATACGCATGGATATATTCGCAGTTATGTGCATCTGAGGTTGTCATTATCTGTATATGTCACTACACTAATTACTTTTGTCTCTTTATGAATTGGATTTCATTGGCTGCCATGAATAACTTGCTTGGTTAATGGTTTGACTTCTGTGCATATACTGTGCTCACTTATGTGCTATTGTGGTTACACTTGGATCCGGTTGACACATGATGAGTGTGTCTATTGACTGACACTGAACAGATAGATCGAAATCAGACGTTTTGTGTTGACTCGATGTTCTGTGGTGATATGGTGTGTGTGGTAGAGTTAGAAGACCCACAGAGCTTTAACAATCCATATCTCATGGAACAGCTCAAGAATATTTATGTGCACGTTTAGAAGTTGAGCAGATCTCGGCTTCTGTCATTGGTGGTTCAGAGTTGCCTGGAGGTTTGGACATATTTTCGGCTGAGCTAGAAGATTAATCTGTCATGATGGTAAACCATAGCACACTTGAAGAACATTGGTGTAGCTGTAACGTAAGGAGATTTCCAAACTCACTATCCACTGATGCATGTTATCTACTTTGTTTGTCAAGCTGGTTAATATAAGTGAATCTGCCATTCTTTTCTGAGGGGTTTAGGACAGAGTATCAAGACGCTGCGGGAAAAACAAATTCTAGTAAATGAACGGTTCATGATTCCTTGCCTTCTTTATCCAGCTGACGGGGGTGCTAGGCCTGCAGCACTCTCACACACACCCACGTCTTCTAAAACGACGTCACGCCTCACCTACCACACACACACCCACACACAACCACACTACACACACACCCACACGCATGACACTACACACATGCCTGACAGCACGGGACCCTGGATACACACACCCACCACACACACTACACACACTCACACGACACAGACACACACTGCAGCACACATCATCTGACACCACTCGGCTACAGGAACGGTGCATACCAGCCAAAGTCACACACACATTACTGAGTCAGAGGATGAACAGAGACCTGCAGTGGCGACTAGAGCTTAGGCACATGCCAGAGAAAAAGACGATCCACGACTTACATGCTGAAGCGAGGCGACACATCCATGTCTAGCCACAGAGCGATGGCTGCCGGTCGTCAAAATGCATCGGTGGTGGCACTGGGTGGTCAGCGCAAGTTCTCAGTTCAGACTGACAGTGCTAGGCGTGTGGAAGAGCTGAAGTGGGAACGGCCGCACCGCCTATCTAGCGTGAAGACGACTGCTTCGTCCATCTATGACCGACAGCGAACCACGCTGCTGGCTCAGACAGGACATGAAAAATGCACCACTACATGCTACACATACACACGGCCGTCATCATGCAGGTTCTACAGCACACAGCACACACTGCAACATGACACACTGATCACACACAAGCACACGGAGCTATCTACAGACCACTCTTATACTAACACGGACATGACTACGAACAAACGGCAGCTGCACAGACCACATCGACCGATATAAGCACTGATAAACAGACAGGCTGCACACCATGAGATAACCACTGATAGAACAACAGGCTGCATCAGACCTGATATCACCACTGATAGAACAGACTAGGCTGCATCAGACAGAAAATGAACACTGATACAACCCGCCAGCGGCTGCACCAGACCATGAATGACCAACTGATACAGATCAGGCTGCGACACATACATCCATGAAATTGACTGCACTGAAACCAATTTACATTTCATGGCTAGACAAATAAAAAAAATCACGATCACATAGGAAATGATGTACTACGATGCATACGACTGCTAGGGTTCGTCAGCTAGCACATGACGCACAACACATATGCAGAAGTGATCGACTGATAGCACTTCTAAGTAGTTCACGGGTCTGGCCTACATGGACCACAAATGAACCCAATCAGCACTACATGACAGTTTGCATCCGACACAGCCCTATGATTCCTTCAGGACATCAGATCCAATTTCTTTAATGATCGTTATCGACTTACGTGTCAGAACAAGCAGAGCATCTAGGGCAATAGCTGGAGAAGCTCACGACCTGAAATCACAACACACACACACGTAACTAGGAATGTCCAAGAACTCTGGGCTGCATCCATGATACTGTCTTACTGTTAAAGTATAACGCAGCGAAGAATACAAGCACATGGTGAGCAGTAGGCTGAGACCCACCACCCTGACTACAAAGAGAAACCCACAACCGGTTCCAATGCACTCCCTGATTATCCCTCCACAATAAAACTTCATCGCGTGCGTCGGAGGCCTTGAAGAAAACACCCAGCCTCTATACAGATAAGACACATGCAACTGGGCATGCAAGTAATACATCTCGATTAAATAACCCAGACCAGGCAATGATGTGCAACAGATCATCTTTCCAAGATGATAACCATCACAGCATGATTACATGTCCTCGCGAGAGTGCTGCACAGTGAACCGATTCACTACACAAACGACTCATCCAAACCAGACAGGTGGCTGTGAACTGATAGAGTCCATCGACAGTCATTAAACTCACTCTTGAGAATTATTGCTGGTATGCTACTGCGTGTGTTCTGCGTGTGTCCCTCGTGAATGTATTGTGATTTCTGTGCACGACAGGTGTGATAAAAAGAACGGCCATACGCGTCATTCGAATGTGTTTAGATAAAATACATGTATATCCAGTTTTGCCTTTCATGTAGAGAAACTAGTAATTTTATTAATTAAAAATTCCATAATTTGTCGGGTTGGAGAGAATTCTCATCAAGTGTTGAAACTGCGGAACTGCGCACGAGACTACGGGTTGAGTAGATAACCACTGATTAGTAAATTCTATTTGACCGTTGTCTGGCTAGTGCACTAGGATCTCAACTTGACTAGTAGACAGATATGCGCGTGAGGAACTTTAGACAGATTGTGTGGCTGCTGACAGCTACATGCGATGAGTGACTCAGCTCTTGCTATTATTGATTCATCTACGCGGGGCTTAGCAGCATGCGCGAGGTGATCTCTTCCAGCCGTAGACCTCAGGCCCATCCTGAACGCAAGGTGAGACATCGTCAGTGTCAGGTCCCAGGTCTAGCACAGACAGTGATATATACCTCCCTTTGTAACTGATAGAACACGAGTCATGTGATGGCTGACTGTACTAGACGACGATGCGAGAGTCCATCGTGACTAGCACAGCACGCGCCGCTGTCACAACGATTATCAGAGAGACCTGACACATCACCTGATAACACTAGACACGGGTTGAACTGCCCACAGACTGTGGCCGAGATAGCCCTGATGAACACGACGGCGCTAGTGTGTCCTGCTGTCACTAGACTCATGCTCATCCACACGTGTGACGGCAGATTCGAAGGCAGTGGTGTTTCGAGTGTATCACTGATAGATGAAATAAGCCCGCATGATAGACATGTACAGGTGGTGACTATCATGTCGTAATGATAACCACTGATAATAGAACAGATACGAGGTGATATCGATGATAGTAACACTATGTTGCTCCCTTAAGAAATGTTGGATGTGTGCTTGTGGTGTTCCCGTTAGCATATAGCCGCTGTGCTAGTGTGGTGTGTGTCTATGTGTTCCTATGCGACTCAGTATCAGATTGTACGTTACACATAGGTGTAGACTAGAATTACCTAAAGTACTGTAAGATAAGTTATGTCCGACGAGATGTGATGCGTGTGTGATGTGGTAAGACTGCTCGTCTGTGCCCCAATAGTGTGTGTGGTCGGGAAAAGAGTGTGTGCACGTGCTCTACTCTCTCTCTCTCTCTCGTCTCTCTCTCTCTCTCCTCCTTCTCCTCCGTCGTACTCAGAACTTTCTTCTTCTTCGTCTCAAGATCAAGATCATATATAAAGTTATATGTCCTGAAAGGTACAGGTCACAATGAATGAGTCTATGACACTTCTAAAGCTGAAAATGTGTTTTACAGTTAACATATTAACAACACATCTTTTTAAAAAAAAAAAAAAAAAAAAAAAAAAAAAATTAAAAACGATAACAAGAATGAGATGGACTTAAGCCTCAATGAACGGTAAGGCGAGGTATTGTTGCTTATAGCCCAGCCGACCGCAGAGGGCCATATCAGGGCTGGCACAATGAAAGGAAGGAACGTTACCGTCATGTAAAACTATAGACATAAAGTGTGATTGTACATAATTCGTGAGCAGTTAATAGGAATGTCACTCAGTGAAAGAATTCTGCATAATTTATTTCTCATGAATCGTGTGAAAAGAGGATTTTTCTGGTGATGTCCTCTTTTTTTTTCTTTTTGTTTTCGTAACGTTTTATCTAATCATTTCAATGACATTGTAGCAATACTGTTGCTGTTTGTTAGTCAGCATTTGAATGAGCTTGTGATGGCCTTAATGCGGACATATCGTTTGGCTTGTAAACTGGCAGATGGACTGGTCATTTCAATCCTGATCGATTAGTCAAGATCAATAGGTCAGTCGTCTGTTAATTGAACTGTGTTATGAAGGATTTTGTTTGAATACTCTAACTAAATAAATTCGGGCAGCTTCCTGTCAGGAGAATGTAGTGTGACAGCACAGTGCTACTCACTTTTTCCTTTCTGTCTGCATGTCTTTTAGTGTGCCTGTCAAGGTGAAATTTCCTGTAGACATTTTTGCCCAAGATGATTTGCTTGTATGTAGACTTGAGTAATTTCCGTGCAGGTGGTCCATGCTGAGCGTTGGATCTCAGTGTATGGTATCATCGAAAAGAACAACACTCAGATCACCAAGTACATACTATAGAGAACTGGGCCTTCAGAGTGTGAGACTTACAGTTATACGACAAATCTCGCTTGTTAGGTTGGTTTGTCATTCAGTAGGTTGCCTCCCAGCTAATCATTGATTGTTAATTAATTGACGGGTTAGATAGTACTGGTTGGGTTAAAGTTGTCAATTTATCTATAGCTCTGCATTCATTAAACTCCTTTGCATTAGGTCCATGCGCAAACATCTTACACTCCAGACGACATAGACTCGGGTATGTGCATTAGCACGTTCTGGCCTGGACTATTGTAGTTCGCGTCTTGCTGGTTTCCTAAATGTATTCTTGATAGACTTCAGACATTACAGAATTCTGCTGCCTTGTCTGTAAAGTGAAAAGGCGAGAGCATGTGACTCCTATTCTTCAGTCTTTACATTGTATACCACTCCGCTCCAGAATCACTTACAAGCTTTCAGTCTTTACATCGTATACCACTCCGTTCCAGAATCACTTACAAGCTTTCAGTCTTTACATTGTATACCACTCCGCTCCAGAACTAATTACAAGCTTTCAGTCTTTACATTGTATACCACTCCGCACCAGAATCACTTACAAGCTTTCAGTCTTTACATTGTATACCACTCCGCTCCAGAACTAATTACAAGCTTTCCACTATGGCATGCATGCTTTTCTGTCCCACTCTCCCGGCATACATGTCTGATCTGCTTCAAATTTTCCATTAGATGACTTCACTCTGCTGTTGATGGCAGACGAATGGCTTAACCACATGGTGAAAAGTCTTTTGGACCGAGAGCTTCATCTTTTGCAGGCCGACACTGAAAGAATCTGCCTTTCGCTATTCGTAATATCAAATCGTCATTTGCTTTCAAAAGATCTGTAAACATCCATCATTTCAAAAGAGCTTATCCGTAGCCTGTGTTTCATCATTCTCTGCTATTGAATCGTGCGCTTGCTTGCTTGCTTGCTTGCTTGCTTGTGTGTGTGTGTGTGTGTGTGTGTGTGTGTGTGTGTGTGTGTGTGTGTGTGTGTGTGTGTGCATGGATGTATGCATGCCTATTCGTGCCTGCATTTTCGTGTATGTATGCATGCATATCTGACAGTGGTATTACTGTGCATGTGGTATTTGAATATGTGATAGTGGATGCAAATTCTATGACTTATGTGATCTGTTTGATCTTCAAAACAATGATTGGTTTTATTTATTATTTTTCCTGTTATCTTTAATTTTGTTTGTGGTTTGACATTGCACGGTGCGTGTAGCTTGCATTGCATGTGAGGTACAGCGGTCTGTAAATCTCCATTATGCTCATTAGTATTAATAATGACCATGTGTGCAGTGAAAGCGGTGCTGGGTTCTGGACTATCCATCACAGTGTCATCCAATGGTTTCTCGGTGGACGTGACCCCCCCTGTGCTGGACCTGTCCACTTTTTTCTACCTGGACGCCTCTCAGGGCGAGTCCAAACCTGTGGTACACCTGATGGCCTCCAACTCCACCATCCAGGTCATCTACAGGTGCAGCGACAACGAGAGTGATATTGTGGTCAGTGCACTTTCACCTTTTTTCGTCCCTTGACTTATCACAGGTGATGGTGGTTGAGGAGGAAAGCAGTGTGGCCTTTATCTTCTTCCTTGTATTCTTTTGAGGAAGTGGAGGAGGTTGATGTTAGTGAGGAACTTCCCACTTTCCTTGATTCCTTGCAAGTGGTAGTGATCGTTCTGTTTGGGGTTGGAGATGTCAGGTACCTACCATCTTATGGGTCAGTTCCCCTGTTGTACGAGATGACAGAGTGGTTGAAAGGAATTGGTCAGTTCAAGTGTAAGTTACACTAGTAATCTTGCACTTCAAACTGTCTGCCTTTACACAAAAAGGTGTTGGAGTGAAATCTTCTATTGGTCAACAAATAGTATTATGTAGAGGTGGATGATTAAAGATGGAGATGAGTTGGAGCATGAAAGAAAGCACGCAGCAGCCTACCAAAAACACTCCCTCCGCAAACAGAGTCGGCAGGGAACTGGTGCTGGCGGTGACACACGAGGATGCACGATCCTCTGAAATAATCTGCATCGATATGATCAGCAAACTGTGTGAAGGTGCAGTGCCTGGTAATTGGGTGTTGATTTGTCTTCCTCTATTTGCTTTTATTCAATGCAAGAGCCGATCTAGGCTAACTGTCTAAAAGATGCGGCAACTTCTACCAGCTCCAACTAAGTTCATGATCAGACTTGTTTCCTGTCGTTCTCAATGAATACCCATGTGTTCATTGACTGACAGATGTTGCAACATACTCCAGGTGTGCTGCATGTGCGCTAGATTTCTGATGTTTAATGGCAAGCTTGATAGTATGCGTCTCAAATTTGTGATCATGTGAGTATTACGTTTGTGGTTATGAGCATGCTTTCTAAGCGTAAGATGTGGAATACATCAATGTCAAAATTAGTTACAAATTGGCGACTTTCTGCATTTTGATTTTTGGCACAAATTTGACAATCAGCAAGCAGTAAAGAGTTGTACTGACAAACGGTAGTTTGTACAGATGAAATTCCCACTGTGTAAATAGACACAGTGAAGTTGTGCAGATGAATTTCCCACAGTGTGTTTGTACACAGTGAAGGTGTACAGATGAAATTCCGACAGTGTATATGAACGCAGTGAAGTTGTACAGATGAATTTCCCATAGTGTATTTGGAAGCTGTGAATAGGATCAGCACTTCTTCGTGTGTGCTTTTTAAAAAAAAAAATTCCTGCTTAATAATATTTTTTTTCTTAATTCGGCATATACTACTCGAATTTTGTGACATCAACTGACAAGGGGTAAAAGATGGATAAACAGACAGCAGTTTGTACAGGTGAATTTCCCTATTTCTTACTATGAAATGCTGAAGTAAAGTGGGGGTTGACACCTCTTGTTGTGATTTTTCCTGCTTAATAGGGATTCAAAAAACGTATATATACTACTTGATTTTTGTACCATGAACTGTCTGTGGACACATGTTCATTTCTTTGCATTCTGCATGCTTCTGACAGTGCTCAAAGTGGGATACATGTTGCTCTCGTTCTCAAATTTGAACTTCAAATCTAGTGGGTGGCAAGCACCAGTTCAACGATGACCACATCTCACACACAGGACTACCAGTGGGCGATTGGCACGACCCCTGGGGGACAGGAGATCCAGAGCTACGTGTCCACGGGCATTAACCCTACGGGTAGAAACAATCAGTTGCTGGGAGTGATCACTCACAACACACGCTACTATGTCAGCTACATATGCACCAATGGAGCAGGACTGTCCACTACTTACGAAGATCAGACTGGTAAGATACATCAGCGTTAAGTTGTGAAATGTTCATACAGGTGGTAAAACAGATCACCAGTGCTAACTATCACGTGAAATACATTGCTCTGTGTGACGACGACTTTGTGCTATGTGAGGAATTTGTGCTAATTTTTGAACTGATTTAGAACAATGCCAGAGCTGGTCTGACCTGAAGCTACAGTAGTTGTTGTTGCTTATACTGTTTGGATTGGATGTTTTGCAATAGTGACCGTTGTGAACTAAAAAAAAAGCCTCGGTGGTGACCTTCTTAATCATTTCATTAGAAAAACATTGTTTTCACGAAACTTTTACAAAGAACTGACAACGGTTAAAAGAACTGGCAACAGTTAAATAAAAGATGTCAAATATCTGAGCTGGAAGTCTGTTTCAACGCCAGACATGAGACTGACACTACATGTTCTCTGTCTTGAACTGATGAAGGCATCTGCCAGCAATGTCATGACTGAAGTTCTCTGACACTTCACCTTTGACACTTTTAACCTTCCTCCTCTCACTTCTGTCCATTTTCCCCGCTAAATCTCCACCCCACCCCCACTTTTTTTCCACCCCGTCCACCTCCAGCACCTGTGTCAAGTCACATGTCATGTATAAGCAACGTCGTCTTCACTATCTCTCTTTCAACAGTCTGAATGTGCGACCATTTTCTCTCTTGATGTTCAGCTCTGAAGAATGGTCTTTGGTATAGTGACTTTGATCTCATTTGTGGAGGTGATTTGTCATATTTGTTATCACATCAGATCAGCCTAGCAGTAATCCAGTTCTCATTATCGTCTCGCCTACCAGTGTATCTGCTCTTTCGTTGGCTTTGACACCTGGATGTTCAGGGCAGTTCGTCCATACCAGTTTCTCCAGTGGAAGGCTGCACATCGCTTCATGCTAGGCAGGGCTTCTCCTTCCACTTCCATCTCGTTGAACAATGTTCAAGGAGTCAGATTGTCTCATGGCTTGCTGGGTCCTAATCTGGTCTGTGGATGGGAGCTAGTAATGTGCTTGAGTCACTGCTTTTATCTCCATTGTTAGACTTGAAGTTCTTAAACTGTATATACCATTGTCTTCTTAGATAGTTAGGCCATTTTGCTTCACTCTGTATCCCCAACCTGACTTACCTTTGGTGATGGACCGTCAGTGTATATAAACACTATCTTCGTTTATGCCGATCTTTTACCCACCGCTTCTGAATTTCTGTGTTGGTTTCGCCTGCTGGCCATTCTTGACAGTGTCTTCCAAGCTCTGGAGCCATGGTAATTTGGTAGAGGTATCTGAAGTGGTCTGGATACTTTTCCCATTCCTTCGTTTCCTTGAGAACGGGTGAACTGGCACGCAAGCTGTGTATTGCCTTCTGCCTGTCCCATCCATGATTTTCCACATCCCAGATGATTTCCTTTTGTTTGCTGGACTGCTGCACATAGTGGGTATTGGGGAGTTTCAAGTGCTCTGAAAATGCCTTCGCCTGTTGTAGGCAGTGTCTGGACTGCACTGAAGAAGACCCAAGCAGGTAATGCATAGTTTCAGTCGGTGTGTTTCCCAAGACCACTCTCATTGCTTCATTTTGAATTCTTTCTAATTTAAGAAGATCGGTCTTGGACATTGTTGTAAGCCCTAATCCATAATCAACCACTCTGAGCAGTTGGTAGAGACGGCGCTGACCAATACCTTTAGCCACCATTGCTTTCATGGCGGATAGGCCTTCTAGCATTTAAGAACGCTATTCCCAACATATTTTATAAACGTCAGCATTCTGTCAAAGATTATACCCAAATAGTGTAGCTTGTCAGTTGATTCAATGGGTATTCCATTGAAGGAAACTGGTGAGGATAATCATCCTGTCTTCTTGTTGAGAGTGCAGAGCAGTGTCTGGGCACTTTTATGGTTGATGGACGATCCATATTCTTGACACCACTGAACAATGTTGTTCAACTGTTGCTGAATGGTTTTCATTCCTCTTTTAATTTTGATCTTTTATAGATCAGACTGTCATTTGCTTGTGTCAGCTCTCGAGCAATTTTGTTTCTGTTGAGGTCTGCTAGGCCTTTAGGGTAAACATTGTATAAAACAGAGAAGAGAGGTAATCCCATTTAGAATTCATGAGACTGTTCTGTAGCCTCCTGAATAGGGGGCAGAGGATTTGTCTACTTTTAAGGTCTGTTGTAAGTGTTCTTGTTATGATTCGTTCCATGAGCTTTCCTACTATATTTTGACCCGCGAGTATGTCCATAATTCTTATCCTTATGGACGACATGTAACGACGATTTATCCATTACTGTTACGGGTATTACAGTACACTCAGGACACTCATTAACATCTTTTAACCAACATCAAAACCCTATTGTACGGGAGCTAAGCACACTTCAGTAACCAGTAAGACTGATGGAGTGCTCACCCTCTGTGAATTCACTTCATAAATCATATCCAAACGTGGCTTAGTTTTCTCATTTTCCTTGAGGGAACATCCACTCACCCCTATGTTATTCACAGTTTGGACAAAGTTTTTTCGGCGCTCATGGATCCTTTCAAGTGACCTTGTGGGCTTGTTATCGCTTTGAGGAGAGAGCTTCCTTCTCAACACTTCTCTTTCTCCATCATTCATCTCTGCCATCATACGCTATGGCGTTCCTCTGATCATCCTCTCAGCCCTCTGCTCTAGCTACAGAGTCAGCTGTCTGTTCTTTGCGTGGCAAGTGGTGCCTGCAAGCAGACACTCAGGGGACCTTCGACATTTGCACTAAACTCTTCCCACTTGATTCTTGCAACTCATACGTGAATGTGTCCAGCATGATGTGGTGTTTCATTGGGAATGTGACGGTCTTCTCCTGTTCCTGACTTTATTTTATTTTATTTTTTATTATTTTTTTTTTTTGCTGTCTCATTCTCTGTGCCACCTCAGAGGCAGTGCACCCACGCCGCTCATTCCGACACCCTGTCCACGGCTGCAGACCGGTCGGCCCCGATTCTTGTGCATGGGTCATTTGTTTCTTCTTTGAATGTTCTCATACAGACATTCTTATTGCTTGACTCTTTGTGTCATTGGCTTTAGGGAGAACAAGGACTATCAATTTCACCTTCAGTTTAAGCACGGGAGACGTTTGGTGTAAGGCTCTTGTGGCCTTTGTGCCGAGCTCAAGGCTTGGGGAACTGTGCAGAGACATTCTTGTGTGGGTTCATTGCCTCCCTCTTCAGATGAGTGGGCTTCCCATCATCCTCTTTTACAGCCTGAGATTCGTCAAGATGTTTACTCGTTTGAACACTAAAACACCTTCCCACCCTCCCACTTTGACAGGAAAATGGCATCATGATTCGTGAAGGGAACTCGCTGAGGGTGATCACTTAGTAGCCCGACAATTCATGGAGGCTTGGTTTGCCCCTTGGTCTCCCACTTCTTCACGAAATGATACAATTTTTAAAATCTTGATGATGTGGCGTTGTTCCATGCCGAGTTCCAAGACAGGGATATCACGTTTGCTTGGACATATTTGTGTATTGTTAACTACTTTCGGTTGTAAAATTCCTCTTTTAGTTTCTTTTTAACAGCAGCCTCTGCCATATTGTTAAGGAAAAACAGCTGCCATTTTATTACATTATCACTGTACAGTGGGGACAAAGTTCAGAGCCTGTGGCTTTAAGTTGTTGAACTCTTCCCACTCCAAGGCTGATGCAGTCTGACACCAGATTCAGGTCTAATTTCCCTTTTGATTAAAAAAAGAGTTGTAATTCTATTCTGATATATCATGAAAAAAATCACAGATGCTGTTTCTCGTTTTAGTTTCCAAGAGATGCCAGTGTTGCAATTCACATCATGGTGAATCAGGCCAAGCTCACCTGTGAACAGAGACAGTACAGACATTGTTCTCATCGTGGTGAATCAGACCAATATCACTGTGTGTAAAGAGACAGTACATACATTGTTCTATCAGCTTGACTCTCTGCCTCCACATCCACATGTATGTACACACACACACGCATATATGTATACATGCATATGCAGATACATGCATACGCTCACACAAGCCCACACACACACACACACACACACACACACACACACACACACACACACACACACACACACACACACACAAGCGTGCACATACACACATACATACGCATACACGCACATCATGCGTGCACACATGCACATGTACATGCATTTCTGCACATGCACACACATGCGCACGCGCACGCACGCACACACACACACACACACACACACACACACACACACACACACACACACACACACACACACACAACGCACACACACACACACACACACACACACACACACACACACACACACACACACACCACACACACACACAGCACACACACACAAGCGTGCACATACACACATGCATACGCATACACGCACATCATGCATGCACACATACACTCGCGCGCGCGCACACACACACACACACACACACACGCACGCACGCACGCACGCACGCACGCACGCACGCACGCACGCACGCACACACACACACACACACACACACACACACACACACACACACACACACACACACACACACACACACACACACACACACACACGCGCGCGCGCGCGCGCGCGCGCGCGCGCGCGCGCGGTCCCGTGACCACATACCCAACAAACACGCATGTGCACACTCACCACGCACACATACAATGATTAAGAACGGAACAACCAATGTTAGGTAGATACTCAAGCTCTGACCAGTGCGTTGGACTAATGCGCTGGTCAGGCATCTGCTAAGTCGTAGCCACGAGACCCTCTTCTTAAATTCTCTCATCGTTATCATTTGTTTATAGATCCCTCAGCTTTAAACCATGTGTGGTCTCAACACTCAGCGGATGTGGTGTAGCTTATTTGGACTAGTCCGCAGGCAGTGACGCCTCCCTGATGAAACTGACACTGGACCTCTGTCTCCCAGGGGTGGTGGCATTCATTGGGGCCCTGGTGGTGACTGACGTGGCGGGAGACCTGCAGAACACCAGCCCCATTGGGAGTGGGGTGGTACCCACCACAGCCCGCCAATCCAGCAGTGGGGACGCCATCACCGTCACCATCACCATCAGTGCTGACCCCTCCGTTGACCTCTACTGTGAGTGGCCTGGGGGAGTGGGGTGGGGTGGTGAGGAGTGTGGGGTGGGTGGGGCACTGGATCAGGGAGGAAGGAGGAATGAGGGTGAACATCAGTGGAGGGAGGTGTGGTGCTTTGCCTTCCACAGTGGACTTTGTCATCATCAGAGGCGTGGTGCTTTGCCTTCCACTGTGGACTTTGTCACCATCAGAGGCGTGGTGCTTTGCCTTCCACTGTGGACTTTGTCACCATCAGAGGCGTGGTGCTTTGCCTTCCACTGTGGACTTTGTCATCATCAGAGGCGTGGTGCTTTGCCTTCCACTGTGGACTTTGTCACCATCAGAGGCGTGGTGCTTTGCCTTCCACAGTGGACTTTGTCACCATCAGGGTTGGCCTCTTAAGTTTGCATGTCCTGTGAGTGAGGCCTGGGTGGGGGGTGGGGGTGAAAGATGAGAGGGGATGGGTGGGGGTGGATGGATGTTGGGCGATGGAGTTGGGGGGGGGGGGGGGCAATTTGAAATGTAGAGAGGATGTTAAGCCGCCATACATTTAGTGCAGCATTGACACAAACCCGAGACAGCCGTAAGGAAGAAAGAATTTTGTGTCGTTTGCATACACTCCTTTTACACCATTTCTCATCTTTTCAAAGGTGAAGAAGCTCCGTGGTGCATTCCATGTCATGTACCACTCACAATGAAACCTGTTCTGTTAGAGTGTTGGGACTTGCATGAGGTTAGACATAAACATTTTACAGCAGACTCCATGAAAACTTTGTCAGAGATGGGCCATCTAAGTCTGATACAGCACACAGAAATAACCATACCGAGTGAATGGACGGACGAACTTGTATGACTGCTGCCACCAATCAGACAATGACAAACTTTCAGCGGCCAGAGAGAGATATCAAACTCTGTGTAAGCACCTAAAGATGACTCTCAAAGCAAGGGGAGGGCAAGAGAGAGAGAGAGAGAGAGAGAGAGAGAGAGAGAGAGAGAGAGAGAGAGAGAGAGACAGACAGACAGACAGACAGACAGACAGACAGACAGACAGACAGACAGAGACAGAGAGTCAGAGAGAGACAGCTGATGTCTGCGTGGGATATGGGGTTGAAGGTGTGTGGGCTCCGGGAAAGGTTTCCTCCTTCAGAATCACTGTCAGCGCTGATCTCTCTGCTAGCTTCTTGATTAGTATTGGGTGAGGATAACACTGCACATAAGGGAGGCAGGAATAAAGCAGGGATACGCTTATGAATTGGATGGAAATGAATTCAGAGAATTTTTTTCCTCCTTCTCCTCTCTTTCTGTCTCTGTCTGTCTTTTTCAATCTCTGTCTCTGTCTCTTTCGCTCTGTCTGTCTGTCTGTCTGTCTGTCTGTCTGTCTGTCTGTCTGTCTCTGTCTCTCTCTCTCTCTCTCTCTCTCTCTCTCTCTGTCATTGTCTAACTGTCAGTCTGTCTCTGTCTGTCTGTCTGTCTCTTTCACACACACACACACACACACACACACACACACACACACACACACACACACACACACACACGCACGCACGCACACACGCACGCACGCACGCGCGCACAGGCACACACACACACACACACACACACACACACACACACACACACACACACACACACACACACACACACACACACTTCAAGTAAGACACAGTGTTTAATAGCACCTTCAAGGAAGACACAGTGTTTAATAGCACCTTTAAGGAAGACACAGTGTTTAATAGCACCTTCAAGGAAGACGCAGTGTTTAATGGCACCAAATGACATTGTAGCCATGTTGTTCTGGAAGGATATTTCAGGCTTCCATGCACAGAGAGGCAGTCCTGTACAATTATGCAAAAGTTTAAGTTTGAAGTTGTTTCTCCCACTCCCACCCCCTGGACCCCCCCCCCCCTTTCCATCATTTTTTCTTTTAAAAAAAGCAAGCACATGCGTTTTGTTAACATGTTAAATCAGACGCTCCTTCTAGCTAGAAATTGTCGGGCAGAGACAATACCTGGTGTGAATTTTAAAGTATTATCTGCAGAAAATTTAGTTTCTTTAGGAAATTTAGAAGCTGGTCAGGAATTCTCGTTTTTCCTCACTTCTCTTTCTTTCTTTCATAGTTTCTGTCATAAACTATAAACGTCAGCTCACATATCATCGTCTTTACCATCATCATCAGCGAGTCTTGATGCCGTGTGGGCAGATTTCAGCATTGGCAGCACCAGCACCAACAGGACAGACGACATTTTCCCCCGCACCCTGGTAGCGCACACCATGTCCGGGGAGATCTCCATCCATGATGGCAACATCTACAAGGATGGCACCCTCATGTTCCCCCTCAAAGGCATCCGAGATGGCTTCAACGGCTCCTCGACCTCCGTGTCCGGATCTTCTTCAGGTGAGCAGATCATAATTCTCCTGTTCACCATGAAGATCATGCGAGAAGTATAAACCGTTGTTTGTTCTCCATGTCTGCTTTATCCTCAGATGGATGTCTTTGGAAATGAATTTTGTTTTCTGGTTTAGTCCTGAGAGTAAGGTGTGACGTTGATTGCGATGCGCTGTGATGGGCTATCCTGTGCCACCTTGTGCTAGTCTGTTTGCAATTGTTGTCTGCAAATGTGTATGATGCCCAGCATTATGTTGCGTTGGTGTGATGGCTTTCACCGTACTTTGAATGGCACTGCACCGCTTTGTGTTCCATTGAACTGGTTCTTGCATTTCCTCTTCTGTCTCACTCTCTTGAAAAAAAAAACAGTCTGTGAGGCTAGGGTTCATTTGTTTCTGTTGTCATCTACAGCTGTATCCTGGTTTTGGATTGGCGGAGCTTTAAAGACTCGCAGGCAGACATGATCTGCTGTGCAGGATGATCGTTTTAACTGTCTTGTCTTGTCACTCTGTCCACAGGATCAATGTAAAGCAGAGGAAGGAGGGAGTGATTGGGGGGGGGGGGGGGGGGGGGGTGTCTCGGGACTTATCGGTATAAAGTCGAGTGTTGATGTTGTGAGTAAGACAGCAGCAAGACTGAAGAATCCTTGGCATGGCACTATTGACTGTTCTGTGTACATGGTGACTGCCCCTGTCATGTCCCTGTACGTGTGTAGTCAGCTGGGTGGTCTTCGCTTAAAACTCTTAAGTTTCATCATTGCTAACATTTGATTTTTGCACATGTGGTTTTTTAGCTGCAGTTCAATCCCATTATTGATGTAGCCGCATTTTGTCTTCAGAGATGGTGTCTTAGTTGGACATCATTGTTTTCCCTTTTTTCCAGTGTATATGTCATTCATCACCAGACGATGACCAACCCTTCAGTAAATGATTCAGGGGATGTAATCTGTGCGTAAGGGTTTAAGGTGGTGTTGATTTTTTTTTTACTGTTGGGTTTATTTTTCATTGCAGGCATTCACAAGTGGGATATTGGTTTAAAGGCTCATTGGAAGGACTTGGAGTGGGTTGGAGGCTGTAGATGTTGATCTGAAAGAGAAAATCTTTAATGCTGGCTGTGTCAAGCAGGTGGCTAACCCAGGACCTTGGGCATCAAGAGTGCAGTGCTTATCAGCCGCCGTGGGGCGGTAGTTATCGTTGCAAACTCCTGGCTAGGGGTCGTGAGTTTGATTCCCATTAGAGCCATTTTTCTGCCCCACCCGGCTCCTGCGCAGAGCTGAGTTTGGTACGGGCTCAGTTGGGAAGACTGGGACCACATAGTCGAGTTCCATCCGCTAAATGGATGGGTCTGTGATAGTGTTGCTCAAATTTACGACCAACACTGCAGGTGTCTGCATCTCTCAGGCCTAGTTGATGCCGAGATATATAATGAAAGTGAATGTATTGTACAGTTTTGTCAAGCAGTCTCAGACCGGAACAGAAATTTTTGTACCGTCATCTTCATCATCCTCGTTCTCATCCATCAACATTAAAAGAAACTAAGTCTCAAAATCTGTGGCCTTTCATGCCCTGCCCTGACGGTGACCTCAGCTT
>JADBJO010006539.1:30000-35000 GCA_016801955.1 Conus betulinus
TTCTCCGAGATAAACCCGTTAATGGATGAAATTTGACGGTGTTCAGTCTTTTCATCAGAGGGGATAGCATACTCAACAACTTGGGGTTAGAGCCGGTTATGAGTGAAACATGCCGCAGCAGACGTTTACTATTAATAGGATCCAAACCTCTCACCTTCCAACCCTCAACATGTGACTGTACCACTGCATCTGAATCTACTACTGCATCAGACTCTACCACTGCATCTGAGTCAACCACTGCATCTGACTCAACCACTGCATCTGATCTACCACTGCCTCTGACTCTACCAATGCATCTGACTCTACCAATGCATCTGACTCTACCACTGCATCGCAGTGCTGAATGTCTCCCTCCCCCCCCCCCCCCCCCCCCCCCCCCCCCCCCCCCCCCCCGTAGTTCTGTTTGATTTTAGGATGAAACTTTTTGGTTTCACATAGAAATGCTTTGTTGGGGATAACTTTTAGTAATGTTTTGTTTGGGGGTATTTTTAGTAATGCTTTGTTTGGGGGGAATTTTTAGTAATGCTTTTTTTTTTGGGGGGAGGGGTGTATTTTTGTTTTAAGTTCGCTTTTTGTCTTGACCTGGCGCTGTGCAGTCAGCTAAATGATGGAGAATAAAGCAAATCGGTGGCAAAGGTGGTTGGGAACAGATTGAAACTGGTTTGTGTCTTGATGGTTTCTGTTTGTACTGTTAGGCCTAACCATGGTTCTGTATGTTTGGCAATGCTATGAACAACACAAAGGAGTGTTTGAAGCATGGTTCTGTATGTTTGACAATGCGATGAACAACACAAAGGTGTGTTTGAAGACCTTTCGTATGATGTGGGCAGGTGTGCGACACTTACGGCAGCAGTTCCTATTTCGTGGAACAGACCTTGTTCCTTCTGCCCACTGTCAGCGACACCATCGTCAACTCACCCCCCACCCTCACCAGTGCCACTACCGGCTCCATGCAGGAAGACGAAGGTCGTTGGTTTTACACCCATATCTTTATCACCCACATCTTTATCACCCACATCTTTAGCACCCACATCATCAACACCAGGACACCCAGCAACAGTTATGCCCCACTATGAAGCTGTGGAGTGACTTGGTTCTCGGTCAAATTTTCAGTGGAGTGTAATAGTAGTTACTCCCGTTGTATTTGCTAAGCTCTTGAGCCAAAGGGCTCCAGCTTTTCTGTGAAAAGAAACTGTTCTTTGATTTAATAGCTGCTAGTTCTTGCACCTAGATTGCAGACTTTAGATGATCCTTAGTTCCTTTCATATTTTGACTCAACGATCCACAGTCTGGTTCAATCAAGCTGTGGTGACGATCTACAAATCATTATTTTAACAGGAAAATCTTTTCTCAAGGGAGACAACACTTCCTTATAACCAACAAATTGTTGCGCGTTGATGTTCAGCTGAGAGAATATGGCCTACAATGTTTTGAACCATTGTCAATATTTATTTTCGATCTCTTTATACAGAATTCACTATTTATTGCCAAAGGAAAACATGATTTACATGGTGGAGACGTGTACCTTAATAATGTGTGTATGTGCCAGGTACCCTGATTTACTAGGTGGAAATGTTTACCTTCATGGTTTGTTTGCTACCGGGGTGGAGATGTGTACCTTTAAAGTGTGTGTATCTACCAGGTACCCGGATTTACCAGGTGGAGATGAGTACTTTTAAGGTGTATGTACCAGGTAACCTGATTTACCGGGTGGAGATGAGTACCTTTAAGCTGCATGTATCAGGTATCCTGATTTTTGGGTGGAGATGAGTTCCTTTAAGGTGTATGTACCGGGTACCCTGATTTAGCAGGTGGAGACGTGTACCTTTAAGGTGAGTATATGTGCCAGATACTCTGACTTACCAGGTGAAGATGGGTACCATAACGGTGTGTGTGTATGTGTGTGTGTGTGTGTAAGTGTGTGTGTGTGTGTGTGTGTGTGTGTGTGTGTGTGTGTGTGTGTGTGTGTGTACCAGGTACCCTGATTTACCATGTGGAGAGGCTTTACCTTAGCGGTCGTGTGTGTGTTTGTGTGTGTGTGTGTGTGTGTGTGTGTGTGTTGTGTGTGTGTGTGTGTGTGTGTGTGTGTGTGTGTGTGTGTGTGTGTGTGTGTGTGTGTGTGTACCAGGTACCCTGATTTACCAGGTGGAGAAGTCTTACTTCAGTGGTGTGTGTGTGTGTGTGTGTGTGTGTGTGTGTGTGTGTGTGTGTGTGTGTGTGTGCGCGCGCGCGTGCACCTGGTACCCTGATATACCAAGGAGAGATGTTTTTACCTCAGTGATGTGTGTGTGTGCGTGTGGTACCCTGATTTAGCAGGTGGAGATGTTTAACCTAGGGGGGGTGTGTGTGTGTGTGTGTGTGTGTGTGTGTGTGTGTGTGTGTGTGTGTGTGTGTGTGTGCAAGGCACACAGATTTACCAAGTGGAGATGTTTTACCTTAGTGTGTGTGTGTGTGTGTGTGTGTGTGTGTGTGTGTGTGTGTGTGTGTGTGTGTGTGTGTGCACCAGGTACCCTGATTTACCAGGTGGAGACATCGGATGCAGAGCTGATGTGATCCTCATCACCCTTGACTCACCGGCTCTTTCACCAGATGAGGGCACCATCTCCCTCACCCCCACAAACCTGTGAGTCCCCCTCCCACTCATGTGTGCTGCATTGAATGATGGTCCTAGATGTAGAGAGGTGATGATGATGATGATGATGATGATGATGGCGGTGATGGCGATGATGATGGTGGTGATGATGATGATGATGATGATGATGATGATGATGCATTGCTAATGGCAACCTAGGTGGTGATGGTAGCGATGTTAAATGGATGATTGTGGCGGCGAAGGTGGTTGTGGGAGATGATGATGATGTGATAATGATGATGATGATGATGATGATGATGATGATGATGATGATGATGATGATGATGATGATGATGAATTGCTAAATGGCAACCTAGGTGGTGATGGTAGTGATGTTAAGTGGATGATTGTGGCGGCGAAGGTGGTTGTGGGAATTTGCTGATGATGCTGAAGATTGCAACATTTATAGGTATGATGATAATATTGTAAAGATAGTATAGATGATGTTCAGTGATGTTGCAGATAAATGATATTTGTGCTATCATCAAAATGTGTGAAAAACACCACTGCAGTAAAATGATGGTAGGTATAGGTCATCGTTATGTAGCTGTCATTGCAAAAGCTAAAATACAAAAAGAAAGAAGTATTTTTTTTTTTATTATTGTTGTAAATATTTTTGTGTCAGAAACGAGTGAACGTGATTTGTAACTTACGAATGGACTTCAAGCAAAATGAAATTTGGCAGGTGAGATTATGTCTTCTGTTCAGGTATGCTCAATCCAGGGTGATAGTTGTGCCGTCTTCTGTTTGTGTTTGGTCAGTCCTCTGTTGTGCTCTATTCAGTTCTCACCCTACTTATATTCCGTCAGCTGTTGACATTGCTTCAGACTGCTGTTTGCAATATTCAGACTGCGTTGCACATCTGTTCAGAATGCTATCAGATTACTTTGCACATCTGTTCAGAAAGCAGTTCACATACTTTCAGACTGCTTTGCACATCTGTTCAGCCTACAGTTCGCAGGCTTTCAGACTGCTTCGTACATCTGTTCAGACTGCAGTTCACATGCTTTCAGCCTGCTTTGCACATCTGTTCAGCCTACAGTTCGCAGGCTTTCAGACTGCTTCGTACATCTGTTCAGACTGCAGTTCACATGCGTTCAGACGGCTTTTGCACATCTGTTCATATAGCAGTTAACATACTTTAAGACTGATTAGCACATCTATTCAGACTACATTTTACATACTTTCAGACTGCTTTGCACATCTGTTCAGACTACAGTTAACATACTTTCAGACAGCTTTGCACATCTGTTCATACTGCATTTCACATGCGTTCAGACGGCTTTGCACATCTGTTCATACAGCAGTTAACATACTTTAAGACTGTTTCGCACATCTGTAAAGACTCAGTTCACATGCTTTCAGACTGCTTTGCACATCTGTTCAGACTACAGTTAACATACTTTCAGACAGCTTTGCACATCTGTTCAGACTGCAGTTCACATGCTTTCAGACAGCTTTGCACATCTGATCAGACTGCAGTTCACATGCTTTCAGACAGCTTTGCACATCTGTTCAGACTGCAGTTCACATGTTTTCAGACAGCTTTGCACATCTGTTCAGACTGCAGTTCACATCTGTTCAGACTGCGGTTCACATGCTTTCAGACTGCTTTGCACATCTGTTCAGACTGCGGTTCCCATGCTTTCAGACTGCTGTTCACGCCGTGCACAGACTGTTCCGGAACCTACGAGGCCCGCCTGGTGCTGACAGAACAAGCGGTGACTGGCATTGCAGCCAACACTGTGTCGGCCACTGTCACCATCACCGTCACCGCCGTCAACGATGCCCCCTCCTCCTTTGCCTTTCACAACGGCACTGACATCATCATCAACACTGACCCGACCACTGACATTGTGGTAGGTATGGGTGGCAGTGACAGGTGGTGATGGTGGTGATGGGAACAGGGTATTGTCAACAGTGAGCTGACCACGGACATTGTGGTAGGTACGGGTGGTAACGACAGGTGGTGATGGTGGTGGTGGTACTGATGGGAACAGCGTACTGTCAACAGTGAGCTGACCACGGACATTGTGGTAGGTACGGGTGGTAACGACAGGTGGTGATGGTGGTGGTGGTACTGATGGGAACAGGGTACTGTCAACAGTATGGGTGGTAGCGACAGGTGGTGATGGTGGTGGTGGTACTGATGGGAACAGCGTACTGTCAACAGTATGGGTGGTAGCGACAGGTGGTGATGGTGGTGGTGGTACTGATGGGAACAGCGTACTGTCAACAGTGAGCTGACCACGGACATTGTGGTAGGTATGGGTGGTAGCGACAAGTGGTGATGGTGGTGATGGTGGTGTTGGTGATGGGGACAGGGTACTGTCAACAGTGAGCTGACCACGGACATTGTGGTAGGTAT
>JADBJO010006539.1:37500-67500 GCA_016801955.1 Conus betulinus
TACTACTACTACTACTACTACTACTACTACTACTACTACTTCAAATAATAATAGTAACAACATGGCATTCATAAAGCGCCTTGCCAAAGGTTCAAGGCTCCGACAATCCACACACTCGTGCACATAAAGGGCCGTCTATCCAAGTAGGTAGTGCCGTCTGAAGAGCTGCCTGCCTTACTTCGTTTATTGTTCAATTTCCCATACAGGGTGCATGCTGTGTGTAACGTGTCATCCATACCAACGGCCAACCAAGCCTTCTCTTTCGAAAGCTGGTGATGGGATTTACCTGTGAGCAAGATGCGATGCGTGCGTTCCCACACGGAACTTCAGTTTATAGTTTCATTCGAAGAACTATTTGGGAACTTAGGTAATTATTTTGTCCAGTTGTTTAGGTATTGCTGGAACGACCATGAGAGAGCTGTCAGCTTGGATTGTGTTGTGGACTGCCAGGTACTGTTGGAGCAGAACAAAGACAACCAGACAGAGGACACGACCTACACCTTTGTGTTTGGCGCCTACGACGTGGACAGCCCCTCCAACCTCAACCTCACCATCGAGGCCCCAACTATGGCGCTTTATCCGTCAGCGCTGAGAACGGCATGGTACCAGACTGCTCCACATCTGTCAACATTCAGTGAGGGAACAGTCACCTTGCACGCTGGGTTGCAGTTGGGGTAGTGTGTTTGGTTGTTATGTGCTTGCATGTGGGGAGGTCTGTGAGGGGTGGAAGCAAGGTTGTGGTGTGTGTTTTGGGAGCGTGTGTTAGCACAGGGTTGAGGTATGTTGTATTTGTGTTAGCATAAGGCTGAGGTGTGTTGTTTGGAATTTGTGTTAGCATAAGGCTGAGGTGTGTTGCTGGGAGTTTGTATTGGTGTTGGCACAAGGTTGAGATGTGTTGTTGGGAGCCTGCGTTAGCACAAGGTTGAGGAGTGTTGTTGAGAGTTTGTGTTGCACAAGGTTTGAGGTGTGTCGTTGGGAAATTATGTTATCACAAGGCTGAGGTGTGTTGTTGGGAGTTTGTGTTTGTAATATCTTTGAAAACGTTCTCAGAACTCACGGAGACCTTTTGTTTAGAAGACTGTATAGTATTCAGTCTGTTGTTCTGCTGTGTGTGTGTGTGTGTGTGTGTGTGTGTGTGTGTGTGTGTGTGTGTGTGTGTGTGTGTGTGAAGGGGGGTGGTTCTGTGGTCATGGTGCTGCTGTTCGTAGGCAAGTCACTATATTTGTCAAAGAATAGTGATGATGGCATTGTGGTCAATGTGCTGCTACTTTATGGAGAAAAGACACTGGCCTCTGATATACATTAAATTGCTATTTTGTTTTAATTAAAATGTTGATAGTATGTTTTTTGTTTCATTCTTGCTGTGGAACAGCGACTTGGTCTGGCGGTATAACTAAGTAATGATTGTCGCTGTAAGTTGAATCATCTGTGTCCCGGGCCTAATGGACCAAACGGGCACTACTGGATACCACTGAATGACTGAGCACAATGCTGGGTTTGCTTGTGTTCTATGTTATGTATTATCATTGTTATTATGAATACTTGTATAGCGCCTATCCTTGGTTCGAGACCAAGCTCTAAGCACTTTACAGTCCACACTCATTTACCCAACGGGCTGTCTACCTGGGTAGTGCCGACTGAAGAGCTGCCAGCTTGTGCTTCATTCAGTCGTTTCCCGAGTCATCCAGTCAATGTCGTTCAATATCGTTCACACTCAATATCCTTACTTTTTTTCATCTTTCCATTTCTCACGCAGGGTGCATGCTATGTGTAATGTGTCAACCATACCAGCGGCCAAACTGGCCTTCTCTTCCGAAAGTTGATGATGGAAATCTACGTGTGTGCAAGATGTTATGTGTGCGTACACACACTGAACCTTGGTTTATAGTCTCATTCAAAGGACTGTATGGGAAATGGAGTCAGAACCAATGTTAACTCCAAGGGAAAACTTCCCCTGTGCCGAAAACGCCCGGCGGAGATTCGAACCCGCACCCCAAGATCACCAAGATTACAAGTCTGGCGCTCTACCACTGAGCTGTTCCGGCCCTGGATATAGTTCTACGTAATTTATAATTTTTCTTTGGGGTACCTACTCCCCAAACTAAACTTTAATCATGGTCAAGCATGGTTTCTAGACTAGTCAGCTGGTTCGAACACACCACCATAGTTCAACAGCTGCAAAGGGATACCTGCGGACCAACAGAAGTTCTCATCTCTGACATGGTATGCCCACTGATCTCCTTGGTGATGGGCACTACCTTTACCTTGTTAGGCATCAGATAGCTCTTCATTGCGCATTCCATCTGCTTGGAACGGGCAGACTCAGTAAACAAGTCATTTTTTTTTTTTAAATTTTATCTTCCATGTCCTATCAGTGGCAGTTCTTCCACACCGCCCGTTCTGGCCATCCCGTACACATCCACGCCAAGGTGCGCCCAATGGCAACCTCAGCACCAGCATCCAGAGGAGTAACATCAGGTCACACCACCAGGCAAGTCACCAGTGAACCCTGACCTGATACCCCGTCACTTGGGTAGTGGTCAGTAATGTCCACCTTGATCCAACATTCACAAGACACCACCTGCTAAGCCCTCCACTGACGACAATAACTGGCTGGTCTCTGGGCAAGACGGGGTGGGTTCCCTCTCTGGCACCGGCGTCTTTGATACCAAGTCACCATGGGTGTGGATATGAACATGACATCGACATTGAGGTCACCATGAGAACACAGCGAAGGGCCAAAGTGTGTTTGAATTGTTTTACGGTAATCAGTGAGAATGAGGATAAAGAAGACACTGACATGGTCTGAGGCTACGCAACAGGCTTTACTCTTTAATTAGAGGTACACTGCAGAAAAGTGCATCTATGAAAACCCTGAAAAATGTGAACATCTGCTCAGCTGGTTTACAGTCATTACCTGGGTGGCAGACAGGATTAAACACAGTAGCCACGTCGGCAGTGTGTGTCTGCACCTTGTCTAGTAGATTATGAACACGTACATCCATGGTATGATCTTGCAGGATGGCACCATGCCCCGCTACAACATCCATGGTATTATCTTGCAGGATGACACCATACCCTGCTACAACATCCATGGTATTATCTTGCAGGATGACACCATACCCTGCTACAACATCCGTGGTATTATCTTGCAGGTTGACACACCATACCCTGCTACAACATCCATGGTATTATCTTGCAGGATGACACCATAGCCTGCTACAACATCCATGGTATATCTTGCAGGATGACACCATATCCAGCTACAACATCCATGGTATTATCTTGCAGGATGACACCATACCCTGCTACAACATCCATGGTATTATCTTGCAGGATGACACCATACCCTGCTACAACATCCATGGTATTATCTTGCAGGATGACACCATACCCTGCTACAACATCCATGGTATTATCTTGCAGGTTGACACCATACCCTGCTACAACATGACCTTGCCCTACGCAGCGGGTAGTCTGACCTGAAGTACGTGTCTTTGACCTATCGTCCAGACAAACTACACGTTTGGCTATGACTACCTCCGCCTTGTGGCCACTGATGAGGGCGGCCTGGGCAGTTTGGTGACCACGGTCAAGTTCGCTGTCATGGAGATGCCCTGTGAGAACGGGGGCACATGCATCCGTAAGTTGGCCGGCTTTCTGTCTCGGGTGCCCGCTGGTTGCAGGACTGGGTGGGTGGACGGATGGTGGGCGATTGGCAAACTGGCTGATCGTCTGACTCATGGACTGGCAAGTTCATTGAGCGGTGTAGAAATCAGTGTTTGAGGGTTGAAATTTGGATTCAGGATTGTGTTGAGACTGATCTGATGATGGCAGTGAGATTGATTGTCGGCTGGGTGATTTGGATGGATGGATGGGTGGTGGTTGGGGGTTTGGTTACTGTGTGGGCTTGCTTGCATTGAATGGAAGTGTATGCAGGTAGCTGTTTTGGATATACTGATATTATGAATAGTTCTTCAGAGCTTTCCAATAGTTCAAAGCTCTATAATATATCAGTAAACTTTTGTACACCTGCACATGTACTCAAACAAAGACGGTATGTACAGTCTGTTCTCCCGTCTCCACCCTACCCCTTTTTTGTCTCGCCCTCTCCAATATACCCAGACACACAGAGCATGCCCGTATCGCCTCCACTCTTCCTTTCGCCGCCATGCTCACACCGCGTACAAATATGTTCACTTGAGAAACAGAAACATGTTAAGAAAAAGGGCAGAAATACGGAATGGCGTGCGTTAGGTATCAGATTGCTTCAAACATTAAGTACACTTGAAAATGTGCCCATTCAAGTTTGTGTATTTGTGTTTGTATCTTCATGTGTACTTGCTAGCACATGTGTGTGGAGTGTATGTGTATAATGATGTAAATCAAGCTGTCTCCCACTCCCCTCACTCTCGTCTTCTCTCCACCTCTTCCCCCCCCCCACCTTTTTTTCTCTTTCTTCCCCCATTCTCTCTCTCCCACAGCCAAGTCCAGCACATACACCTGCGAGAACAGCCTGCGGGCGGAGTGGTTTGACAGGTACTACATCTGCAACTGCACGGTGGGCTACGAGGGACTTCACTGTGATGGCGACACGGACGACTGTGCGGGCAGCCCCTGTCAATACCCCTATGTCTGCGTGGACCGGGTCAACAGCTACACGTGCGAGTGTGCCTCCGACAACTTGGACTGTGACGGGCTGGAGGGATGGATGATCGGTGTCATCGTCGTCGGCGGTCTCCTCCTCATCGCCCTTGTTGTACTTGGCGTACTGATCTGGGCTGTCAGGACTGGGTGAGGAGGACATTGAAATATGATTTTATCATATTGTTGTGTACTGTAAAAAAATGTATCATCACAACAGGATTTTCTCTGTGGAGTTTGTACCACTCTTCCTATCAGTGAGAATGTGTTGCTTTAATAAGCATCCACCCACTTTTCTGTCTTTATATGTTGTTGCTGATGTATGAAAGCAGATTTTTTTCCGGAATATATCCGGATGTTCTGCTATGCAGCTGTGGTTTTTTATTTACTTGTGTCAAGAGCCTACTGCACCAAGGACTTAGGTCAAACCAATTCCTCAGCGGGACAGGGTGTGTGTGTGTGTGTGTGTGTGTGTGTGTGTGTGTGTGTGTGTGTGTGTGTGAACAAGAGAAGGATGAGAAAGATGATGGCTTCCAGCAGTGAGATTTCAGGATTCTCTCAAAATATTCTCCTCATGCAAAACGAACAGAACGATGCTGTAGTCATTCACCAGCAGAAGCAGCACAGGTTTGGACGTCGGCTGCACCTCCCCTCAAAGACCTGCTTGTGTACTCCCTGTTGAGCATATGATGTTAGGATTGCTTTGATTGGTCAGCCTTTCCTAATTTGACCAAACTGTAGATTATTTCGATTGGTCAGCCTTTCCTAATTTGACCAAACTGCAGCGGTCCATTCAGTGACAGCAACATGAACATCATGACTGTCTTCAAGGAAGTCCATCTGCTGGCCTGCGTGTGTTTTCCATGCATGACGCCGTCCCCAAAAGATAATAGAAAATGGAGCAGCAGACAATGTCAGATTTCTCATGTAACCTGACAGGCGAGGAGACACTGCATGGTAGACATGAGAATAAGCGAAAAACTGTTGTAGAATTTGAATGGGGATCATGAGTGTTCAGCCTCAAGACAGTCCCAGTAAGGGTTGCAGTGCATGTTGTGTTAGCGGCTTTCATTGGGAAAAGTACATTTTTTGTTCATTTGTTGCCTGCCTCTGTGCTGTCAATAACTTTGCCAAGGAGGTTTGTTTCCATCGGTGTCCCCTTGATTGGGTTGTTTTCTGATTGTCAGTCAGCAGGGTAACAGAACACCTGTGGATCCTGTTGGAACCAGACTTCAGGAGTATGAGGAATGTGGCCCGGGGAGAACCTGTAGTTTGGGATCAACATGTTGTGAGGGGAAAACTACGGAACTGTTTTAAGGAACGTTTGAGGACTGAGGACATGTGCTGCAAGGCAAAAGCCATCAGAGCGTGATGCAGTTCCAGGTTCATGGAGGATCCAGGCTCTGTTCACGTGGCTGTTCAGATGATGACAGACTTGACTCTGATTGTGGGCATTGGAAAGCTACTGTTGTGAAACTGATGGTTGTCGGCAAAGTAATTCAATTCATGGAATATCTAGATTTTCTGATGATACAAACATTGGCATTTTGCATTTCCTTTTTATTTCAAAAAGTTTTCCTTCAGTCATCAGCAAGTATGATTTCCCCTGGCAAAGCCAAAAAAGGAATGTTTTTACACGTGAGCTGTCTCAAAGGGCGGATCCTAAATTCATTTGACCTATGTGGAGGTCTGCGCTCTCCTGGCTGCCCCTCTTGTTTGAAATTTGATGTTGCTGTTGTACTAACTTATGTTCACTGCCCATCTTTGGCATGGAGGACGCTTTTTTTGGAAAACAGCCGTACATGTGTGTCATTGTGTGTGTGTGTGTGTGTGTGTGTGTGTGTGTGTGTGTGTGTGTGTGTGTGTGTGTGTGTGTATTCAGTTTACTTCATTTTCTTCGTCATTGATACCTTGTTTATCTTTTATTTATTACTGAGTTGTTTATTATTTATGTTTTTTGCGCTATCTTATCCTCTGTCTCCCCTCCAGTGCTACAAATTCAGCCACCCTATTTATCACCAGTTCCAGATATACCCTGGTATAGCGCCAGCACCAGTACTACGAATTCAGCCACCCCATTTAGGTCTGAGATCATCTTGTGATGAAAAGACGTTAAATAAAACTACTGAACTGAACTGTTCAGCCACCCCATTCACAGCCAGTTCCAGATATGACCTGTTATAAACCCAGCACCAGTACTACAAATTCAGCCACCCCATTCATGGCCAGTTCCAGATATGCCCTGTTATAGCGCCAGCACCAGTACTACAAATTCAGCCACCCAATTCATAGTCTGTTCCAGATATGCCCTGTTATAGCGCCAGCACCAGTACTACAAATTCAGCCACCCCATTCATGGCCAGTTCCAGATTTGCCCTGTTATAGCGCCAGCACCAGTACTACAAATTCAGCCACCCCATTCATGGCCAGTTCCAGATATGACCTGTTATAGCGCCAGCACAAGTAGTCCCAAGAGAGCGATCAGTGTTGGGTCAGCATGAGGTAGCCAACCAGAGGAGACACTGCACTGCTGCCAAATCCCTTTCGTGGTGTTCAGTAGTGTCTGTTCTGAATAATATAATTTGTAAAGCTCCAGTTGATGACATTGTGTGGTCACAAAACCTTGCATGAAGCGAGCATCCTCCTCTAGAGGGCACAAGCATGTGTTCATCAACAGACCCTCATGAACCGACTGACTCTGACTTTGAGATGGACTCGTGACATGCATACACCGCCTCCAGAGGGCACAACCATATGTTCATCAACAGACCCTCATGAACCGACTGACTCTGACTTTGAGATGGACTCGTGAAATGCATACACCTCCTCCAGAGGGCACAACCATATGTTCATCAACAGGCCCTCATGAACTGCCCGACTCTGACAACTTTGAGATGAACTCCTGACAGGCATACACGTGGAAAGGGAATCCAAACTGAGCACACCATGGGAATAGGGCATGGGCAAACCACAGAACTGGGCTTTTCTTCGTGAGGATGATATGGTAATGTTATGGGTGTCTAATAGGGTCATAATATTTGACGGGATTGTACTCTGCTGTTTATGATATAATCCGACATCAGTCAGGCCCGAGAGATCCAGTCACCAGCAGAGTCGGTCAGGAAATGTGAACAGCACGTTGGAGACATCCACGGAGTGGAGAAAACTCCTCTGCCTGTGTGAGCCTGTAGCACGCTCAACTGTGGGTGGTACATGACTGGGGCTGAACATGGATGTCCAGTGGTGTGAAGATAACTTTGGATGTTTCACACTTTCCTTGTGCATTCCTGATCTTGCTGTCTGGCGCTAGATGTGTATACTTTATATGGTTTGTCACATGTGCATACGTGTGTTTTTTATTTTTTTTTTTTTTTTATTGTAAATGAACTTTTTTCCGTGGTGATCGTGAATATTGATGAATTCAAGTGAATGCTCATGTCAGAGTTTGAGTGAGGTGATGCATGGTCTGTGTAAAGTCTGCCCTTGTTGAACTAAGGCATGTCATAGTAAAGTGTTTTGAGAACTGGGTCGGATAGTTCTACATATGTTTTCATGTGTCAATAGACGTCTTCAACTGTTTGGAAAACCTGACGACGACAAGGAGCAGACGCTGAAAGTTTTGGATTCTCCAAAAGCCTCGGAGGTAGTGTGTGTGTGTGTGCGTGTGTGTGTATTTGTGAAAAGTGTCAGTTGAGTAGAGCGTTCATGTTCTATCCCAAGTGGTGCCTACCACGTTGAATTCTGCTGACGGCATTACAACAGATTGCTGTCTGGTCAGGGAGAGATCTGACATGTTTTCACCCATGCCAATGATCTGCAGTGGGGGCCGGGCAAAGGGAGAACGAGTGGGTGAGTGAGGGGATACCAGTGAAGTGGAAGAGAGGAAAGTGGGGAGTAAAGAAGAGCCGGAAAGGGAGACATGTCGCAGGAGGCAGAAAGGGAATTCAGTTAGCAGCAGAGACGAGGGGGGGGGGGCGGTGGCAAAGAGTGAAAAGGGGGTAGCAGAAGAAGAAGAAGATGAGCGAAGCTAGAGGACAAGAATGAAGAATAGATGGCATTGAAAGGGATAACAAGGAATAGAGATGGATAAAGGGGGAGTACGAGTGGAGAGGGATACCAGGGGAGTGAGAAAGAAAGAAGTGAAGCTTAAAAGGGGAAATGGAGAAGGGGGGGGGGGGGGGGGGGGGCACCAGAAATGAAGGACAGCTTGGCAACAACACGGGTGCAGCAGCAGCTGTAGTCGTGCCTTTGAACAACATATGTTCTAACCCGGTCCGTGTCTTGCCCAAGGATGACCTGCTGCCCAGACACCAGGCCAAGGGGTCCATGTTCATCACACCTCCCAAGATGGCAGGTGCGGCCCCTCCAGTGCTGCAGGCTATGAAGAAAAAGGCCTCAGTCTCTGCCCAGGACTCCTCCCCCTCTTCTCGCTTCTCATCCACAGCCAGTGGGCATGCCTCGGACAACCCCGCCTTCCGTCCCGATCATCAGGTGAGTGTGTCACGTGACATTGAATTTTGTGAACATCATCCCAAACTCCTATCTGCTACGGGAAAAAAAAAACCGGTTGCTGTTGGAAGCTTAGGATTTTAAATCTGATTGTTTTCCGATTCAGTTATGTTTAGTTTGGGGATGTTACACTGAACGATTCGGTTATGTTTAGGTTGGGATTATTACACTGAACGATTCAGTTCTGTTTAGGTCGGGATTGTTACACTGAACGATTCAGAGATGTTCAGGTTGGGATTATTACACTTAACGATTCAGTTCTGTTTAGGGTGGGGTTGTTACACTCAACGATTCATTTCTGCTTAGGTTGGGATTGTTACACTGAACGATTCAGTTCTGTTTAGGTTGGGATTGTTACACTGAACGATTCAGTTCTGTTTAGGTTGGGATTGTTACACTGAACGATTCAGTTCTGTTTAGGGTGGGATTGTTACACTGAACGATTCAGTTCTGTTTAGGTGGGGATTGTAACACTGAACGATTCAGTTCTGTTTAGGTTGGGATTGTAACACTGAACGATTCAGTTCTGTTTAGGTCACCTTCATAGGGGAGAGGAGTCCGACATTTCCAGATAATTGTGTTTACCAGAGCAAACAGAGCTGGGTCCATTGGATTCCGCACTGACCCTTCTGAATGTTCATAACATAGAAAGTCTATGCTGCAGATTGGATGAGAAAATAACTTTGAAACATTGTCTGTGGAAACCCTTGTTTTTGAGCGCGTATTGAAAATTGAAATACGGTTTTCTCAAAATAGTTTTTTTAGCCTGAGTGTTTTCTTTATATAGACTGTAGCTGTTTGTCTGAAGTGAAATTAAGCGTTTGTTTTTCAATTATACTGATGAAGAGTTTTTAAAAAGAAAAAGAAGAAACCCGAAACATCCCCAGATTCTGACATCTGACTGGTCTTGTGATGCGTGTGAACAAGATGATAATGCCTTCACAGATTCTTCCAGGAATTTCTCCTGGTGATTCCGCTTGACCATGGCAGAATGGAATTAAACCGGGACCAAATTCTTTGACACGGAAAGAATCGGGCGTTGCCTTAAGCCAACAGTCCTGCGTCAAAGAATGTATGGCATAGCGCTGCCGTCATTAGAGCAGTGGCGTTACAAGAAGAGCATTGCATGGGTGGAAAAGTTCGGAACAAGCTGAGACATTTACATGACATGTACTCACTGCAAAGTATTACTCACATTAGTACCCGCCCACGCTAACATCTACCAGTTCAGTGCCATAACTAATAATCACAGTTTGTTATCATTTTGGTTTACTCGTATTGCCATGTGCCTGTATTGGCTGGTGATAACTTTATTTCTACTAATTGTGACATATTGACGATGATCTCATTTATCACTTGTTTGCTAGTGAATTTTGTATATTAAGTTCAACTGGATTGCCATACTCTGTCCTCTATCATGACAACCTTTCATTTCAAAACTTCCCATTGGCGTGTGAATTCATGACTGTTCTGTTCTTTGTTCTTATTAATCAAGTCAGTGATAGTCTTATCTGTAGTTTGTCATCATCTCTATGATATTTTTCAATGTTTCAGGGAGATCCCAGACCAAGCACTCGACTGGTGAATGCTTTGCAGAATCCGGCAATGGTACAGCCATTTGTATTGTGACTTTACCCACATGCACACACTTTTAATGAACAGTCAGCATATTGTGATCACACCCACATGCACACACTTTTAATGAAAAGTCGGCATATTGTGATCACACCCACATGCACACACTTTTAATGAAAAGTCGGCATATTGTGATCACACCCACATGCACACACTTTTAATGAACAGTCAGCATATTGTGATCACCCACATGCACACACTTTTAATGAAAAGTCGGCATATTGTGATCACACCCACATGCACACACTTTAATGAGAAGTCAACATATTGTGATCACACCCACATGCACTCACTTTTAATGAGAAGTCAGGACATTGTAATCATACCCACATTCACACACCTTTAATGGAAAAGTCAGCATATTGTGATCATACCCACATGCACACACTTTTAATGAAAAGTCAGCATATTGTGATCACACCCACATGCACACACTTAAAAAAAAAAAACCTCAGTAAACTATCTGGGTGCATTTATTGCTTCTTATCACTTGAGTGAAAACTTCCAACGTTGTGTGTGTGTGTGTGTGTGTGTGTGTGTGTGTGTGTGTGTGTGTGACTGACTTGTGTTACAGTTGGTTGAGGCTGTTGAGGCATGTGTATAGGTGAGAAGGGGGGGAGGAGTGGTACCACCACTTACTCATAGCAGTAACTTGTTATGTTTATTCTTTAAAATCAGGTGGTGTGTATTGGTGAGGACAAGGTTAATTTGTTGTGGTCTATTTGCTGTAGAATGTGTTTACGTTATGAAATAACTTTAGTTTTTTGTTGTTTTTTTTCTCCTAAGGCCGTGATTACCATTATCATAATTTCTACAGACCGGACAGTGTAGAGCTCAGTGCTTTACCATTATCATTATTTCTACAGACGGCCAGTGCCTTACTATCATTATTTTGTGTACAGACAGGCAGTGCCTTAATATTATCATGACGTCTACAGACAGGGAGTGCCTTATCATTATCATTATGTCTACAGACAGGCAGTGCCTTACTATTATCATTTTGTCTACAGATGACCAGTGCCTTACTAGTATCACTATGTCTACAGACAGCCAGTGCCTTACAATCATCACTATGTCTACAGACGGCCAGTGGTTTACTATTATCATTATGTCTACAGACGGCCAGTGCCTTACTATTATCATTATGTCTACAGACGGCCAGTGCCTTACTATCATCATAAATCCACAGACGGCCAGTGCCTTACTATTATCATTATGTCTACAGACGGCCAGTGCTTTACTATCATCACTATGTCTACAGACGGCCAGTGCAGAGGCGGCCAGTGCCTTACTATCATCACTATGTGTACAGACGGCCAGTGCTTTGATATTATCATTATGTCTTAAGACTGCCAGTGCTTCATTAGTATCATTATTTCTACAGACGGCCAGTATCATTGTCAGTATGTTTACCGCCAGCCAGTCCCTTACTCTTATCATATCATTATGTCTGCAGACGGCCAGCGCCTTACTATTATCATTATGTCTACAGACGGCCAGTGCCTTACTATTATCATTATGTCTGCAGACGGCCATTGCATTACTATGATCATTATGTTTGCAGACAGCCAGCGCCTTAGTATTATCATTATGTCTACAGACAGGCAGTGCCTTACTGTTATCACTATTTCTATAGACACGTGGTGTAGTGGCCAGTGCCTAACTGTTATTACTATTGCTATAGACACGTGGTGTAGTGGTCAGTGCCTAACTGTTATCACTTTTCTATAGACACGTGGTGTAGTGGCCAGTGCCTAACTGTTATCAGTATTTCTATAGACACGTGGTGTAGTGGCCAGTGCCTTACTGTTATCACTATTTCTATAGACACGTGGTGTAGTGGCCAGTGCCTTACTGTTATCAGTATTTCTATAGTCACGTGGTGTAGTGGCCAGTGCCTTACTGTTATCACTATTTCTACAGACACGTGGTGTAGTGGCCAGTGCCTTACTGTTACCACTATTTCTATAGACACGTGGTGTAGTGGCCAGCGCCTTACTGTTATCACTATTTCTATAGACACGTGGTGTAGTGGCCAGCGCCTTACTGTTATCACTATTTCTATAGACACGTGGTGTGGTGGCCAGTGCCTTATTATTATCATTATGTCTACAGACGGCCAGTGCCTTACTATTATCATTATGTCTACACACGGCCAGTGCCTTACTATTATCATTATGTCTGCAGACAGGCAGTGCCTTACTATTATCATTATGTCTATACACGGCCAATGCCTTACTATTATCATTATGTCTGCAGACAGGCAGTGCCTTACTATTATCATCATGTCTACACACGGCCAGTGCCTTACTATTATCATTATGTCTGCAGACAGGCAGTGCCTTACTATTATCATCATGTCTACACACGGCCAATGCCTTACTATTATCATTATGTCTGCAGACAGGCAGTGCCTTACTATTATCATCATGTCTACACACGGCCAGTGCCTTACTATTATCATTATGTCTGCAGACAGGCAGTGCCTTACTATTATCATCATGTCTACACACGGCCAGTGCCTTACTATTATCATCAGTCTGCAGACAGGCAGTGCCTTACTATTATCATTATGTCTACACACGGCCAATGCCTTACTATTATCATCATGTCTGCAGACAGGCAGTGCCTTACTATTATCATCATGTCTACACACGGCCAATGCCTTACTATTATCATTATGTCTGCAGACAGGCAGTGCCTTACTATTATTATTATGCCTACAGACGGCCAGTGCCTTACTATCATCATTATGTCTACATAGGGCCAGTGCCTTACTAGTATCATTATGTCTTCAGACTACCAGTGCGTTACTGTTAGCATGATGTCTACAGACGGCCAGTGCCTTACTAATTATCATAATGTCTACAGACGGCCAGTGCCTTACTATCATCATTATGTCTACAGACGGCCAGTGCCTTACTAGTATCATTATGTCTTAAGACTACCAGTGCCTTACTATTAGCATGATGTCTACAGACTACCAGTGCCTTACGGTTAGCATGATGTCTACAGACGGCCAGTGCCTTACTGTTAGCATGATGTCTACAGACGGCCAGTGTGGGAGGCGGCCAGTGTGCAGACTTTGACCCAAGGCCTGGTCCTGCGACCTCACAAGATCAGCACCAGCAGTTTACCTCCCCTGCCCACGCCCACGCCTGTGGACTACCGCTCTCCCTCGCAGGTCTCGGTGAGTGATTAGCTCCCATCCTTCCTTGTTTTCATTGTCTTTCGTTTGTAGTTTTTTTTTTTTTTTTTTTTTTTTTTTTTTTTTTTTACAAGTTATGTCTCTTTTACTGCATGGTACCCCCCCCCCCCCCCCACACACACACACACACACTGTCTCCATGTGTTTTGCTGTCAGCTTTCAGTGACTGTTTTTGTAGGTCTCCAGAAGTGAGTGGCTGGTTCAGTTGGGTAAGCAGGAATATTGGGTACAGTTAGCTAACAAGCAGTCTCAGATCAAGAAGAACTCTGTAGTGTTATCACTGTCAGCCTGGCTGTGGTCTCAGCCCAAGAAGAACTCTGTAGTGTTATCACTGTCAGCCTGGTTCTGGTCTCAGAACCAAGAAGAAGAACTCTATGGTGTTATCATTGCCAACCTGATACTAGTCTCAGACCCAAGAAGAACTCTGTAGTGTTATCACTGTCAACCTGGCTGTGGTCTCAGACCCAAGAAGAACTCTGTAGTGTTATCATTTGCCAGCCTGGCTCTGTGTAATCATAGTGGAACAAGTACTGTCTGCGTTCTTTTGGTGAGATTGTGTCCGTTGGTGACGTCAGCAAACTCTACAGAAGGTAAGGTAAGGTAATGCTGCTTATAGCCCAGCCGACCGCAAAGGGCCATATCAGAGCTGTCACCACGTTAAAATCAACTCACAAGTCATAAAAAAGCTTTCACACATCACTTTAAAATACGTCTTCTAAAATCGTACCAGAAACTTCGTTTGATATGGAAAAGTATATGACACCACACAGTAGTTTGATATGGAACAGTTATGACACCACACAGTAGTTTGATATGGGAAAACTTATGACACCACACAGTAGTTTGACGAGGAGGAGGGAGTATGACATCACACAGAAGTTTGACATGAAGAGAGTATGACAGCACACAGTAGTTTGGCGTGGCGGAGAGTATGACAGCACACAGTAGTTGGCGTGGCGGGAGAGTATGACAGCACACAGTAGTTTGACATGAAGAGAGTATGACAGCACACAGTAGTTTGGCGTGGCGGAGAGTATGACAGCACACAGTAGTTTGACATGGCGGAGAGTATGACAGCACACAGCAGTTTGACATGGGAGAGTGTCTGACACCACACAGTAGTTTGATTGATAGGAACAGTGTATGACAGCACACTGTAGTCTGATATGAAGAGAGTATAACACAGTATTTTGGCATGAAGACAGTTTGACAGCACACAATATTTTGGCATGAAGACAGTATGACAGCACACAGTATTTAGCATTATGAGTGTATGACAGCACACAGTATTTGGCATGAAGAGAGTATGACAGCACACAGTATTTGGAATGATGAGAGTATGACAGCACACAGGATTTGGCATGATGAGAGCATGACAGCACACAGTATTTGGCATGAAGAGTGTATGACAGCACACACTATTTGGCATGAAGAGGGTATGGCAGCACACAGGATTTGGCATGAAGTGTATGACAGCACACACTATTTGGCATGAAGAGTGTGTGACAGCACACAGTATTTGGCATGAAGAGTGTATGTCAGCACACAGGATTTGGCATGAAGAGGGTATGACAGCACACAGGATTTGGCATGAAGTGTATGACAGCACACACTATTTGGCATGAAGAGTGTATGACAGCACACACTATTTGGCATGAAGAGTGTATGACAGCTCACAGGATTTGGCATGAAGAGTGTATGAGAGCACACAGTATTTGGCGTGAAGTGTATGACAGCACACAGTATTTGGCATGAAGTGTATGACAGCACACAGTATTTGGCGTGAAGTGTATGACAGCACACAGTATTTGGCGTGAAGTGTATGACAGCACACAGTATTTGGCATGAAGAGTGTATGACAGCACACAGGATTTGGCGTGAAGTGCATGACAGCACACACTATTTGGCATGAAGAGTGTATGACAGCACACACTATTTGGCGTGAAGAGAGTATGGCAGCACACAGTATTTTGCATGAAGTGTATCACTGCACACGGTATTTGGCATGAAGTGTGCATGACAGCACACAGTATTTGGCATGAAGAGTGTATGACAACACACAGATCTGGCATGAAGAGAGTATGACAGCACACAGGATTTGGCATGAAGAGTGTATGACAGCACACAGTATTTGGCATGAAGAGTGTATGACATCACGCAGTATTTGGCATGAAGTGTATGACAGCACACACTATTTGGCATGAAGAGAGTATGACAGAACACAGTATTTGGCATGAAGAGAGTATGACAGCACACAGTATTTGGCATGAAGAGAGTATGACAGCACGCAGTATTTGGTATGAAGAGTGTATGGCAGCAGAGTATTTGGCATGAAGAGAGTATGACAGCAAACAGTCGTCCAGTGAGATTAGTGTTGGGTTACCATGAGCCACCATCCCTACCTCCCCTTCCCTCCATCTACAAGAAAAGTCAAGTCACCAGCCGCCGTGGCCAGGTGGTTTGCGTCAAGACTCTGTGCTTGAAGGCCGTAGGTTTCAGTCCCATCAGAGCCATGTTGGTTTTTCTGCCCCGACCAGCTCCTACCCAGAGTTGAGTTTGCTATGGGCTCAATTGGGAAGCTGGGACCACGCAGTCAAGTTTATTCCAATTAATGGATGCAGAGTTTTGCTCAAATTTCCTGACCAGCACTGAAGGTGTCGGTATCTCTCGGGCCTGATTGCCATCGGGATGCATTATGAAAGTAAGCGTGGAGAGCAGCCCTGCTAAGCAGTCTCAGGCCAGAATGGAAATCGGTAGCATTATCTTCATCATCTTCATTCTCGTCGATAAGCATAAAAGAGTCTCAAATTCTGTGACCCTTCATGCCCTGGTCTCATGGTGACCACAATTTTGATGCTCTGTCCATATCTATGGCCTTGGTTTGATTCGGTCGGGGTCACCGGTGTTGGCGAGTGCATGGGGCTGTCCTTGGACGGACGTGCTGGTGCCCTCCGGAGGCAGAGCTCACTCACGCCTGCTCCGTAACTAAACCATAATTGTCGTCAGTAGGGGGCTTAGTATGCGGTGTCCTGCACATGTCCGATCAGAACAGGCGACACTGAACATCACCGTAGTGACTCGGCAGCAGCGCAGCGTCTCCTCCGGTGGGTTGATATTGATGACTCGACATTCACTGCTCCCTGTGGATTGCCGATGCCGGGCTACAGCGGACCGGAGTGGGTTGTGGCTGTGGGAAATTAGCGGCGCGGGTGCACTGCCGCTGAGGTGGCACAAAAGATGGGACAGCAAAAAAAAAGAAAGGAAAAAAAAAGAAAATAGAAAAAAAGGGGAAAAAAAGGAGAAAGGCTATGTCAGGTGTTGCTGAATCATTCTGAGGATGGTGAGTGATGATGTGTTCACTCCACACACAGGACAACGCACCAACCACTGGCCACCTTTTAACAAACAACAAGTTATTACTGTATTGTACTGTTGTTGTGGAGGCAGGCTGAGTCCTTGTCCCCCCCAGGAGACCAGCCCTGTGGTGATGCAGCGATCTGTCTTCCTGCCTTTGCGGCCCTCCTCCACCTGTCTTAGTTCTGGCAGGTCTTGACGCAGGGTCCCTCCACAGTGTGCAGAGCGTGCCAGCTTTCGGGCTGTCCTCTGGCTGCTAAGCTGTGGAAATGTACGCACTGTCCAGAGTGGACTCGATCTAGTATTTCGGCGGTGTCCAGTGCCCAGGTTTTTGTTTTTTATCAACTTTTTTTTTCATATCTTTACAGCATGTGTGTGTGTGTGTGTGTGTGTGTGTGTGTGTGTGTGTGTGTGTGTGTGTGTGTGTGTGTGTGAACTGAGGGGTGAAAACATGAAAAAGAATGCCTTGCGTCCTCAGCAAAGTTTTTTTTTCCCAGTCTCAAGAACATCAGTTGATTCGTTGCGATGTAATGAATTTCACACAATTTCACAAACTAGTACACTGCTGTCATCTTTTGGCAGCACAGGAAATCTCTTTTCTAACAACCATGAAAAAGATTCTGTGAGGTTGGTTGTGCTCTGCTAGTACTGATGACGTGTATGTGTGGCCTCAAGCCCCACTTGTATGTCTTGCAGGTGCATGTGAACACTCCAAAAGGACGCACGTCTGTCGATTCCAGCCGTAAGTCCTCCTCTGGCTCCACTGCCATTGGTTCAGAACAGTCCACTCCTCGACCAATCACACCCGTGGAGAGACTGGAGAGGGATCCTGATTGGTAGACGGCTGACACAAGGCTCTGGATCCTGACATCTCTGGATTGGAAGCAGTTCCATGAAATGGTTGCAAATTGGGTTTGATCCGCATGGTAAACCGACTGCTGATGCAAGACTGACTGTTGTTTTGATTGTTGCTTTTGCTGTTTTAAAGATATGTTTCTGTAATTGTTTTTATCACTTTTACCTTTCAGCGTTGTTACTGGCAGCATACGTTTAAAACTTCATCAAATATAAAGTTGATAAAACAATTCTGCATGAAAAAATATCACTTTTTTTAAATAATTCATACATATTGCTTTTTTATGATTATATTTGTTAATCACAGATAACTTCCAGAATGGTTATGTTTTTGTTTTTTGTTTTTTTTTTTTTTTTTTGTTTTTTTTTTTAACTGGAAATTAACTGCCCAAAATTTGAAAACTGAGAAGAAAACAAAAAAAAAACAAAAAAAAGATAAAAAGGGGAAAAAAAACTAACGAAGAACGCTTTACAAAGGTCTGTATCTGTTTGCATGGTTCGCATATATCAGGTTCTGGAGGTCTGCATCAGCAATGACGAGATGTCTGTCAACTTCTGTTTCTTGTTATTTTCTTCATGCTTTCAGTCGTGTTAGATGTCTGTGGTAGCTTCATAATGTACATTTAAAGCCTCTGTGTGTGTGTGTGTGTGTTGAAACACCTGTGACTGATTCTGTACCATTACGAATTTGTTTAAGCGGCGAAGTTGTCTCATGTGACAAGTTCTTTTATTAATCTGTTTCACTTATAAATGTCTGTGGGTGTTTCTGTACCATTATAATTTTGTTTTAAGCGATGTCGTCTCTGTGACAGGTTGATATTATTAATCTGTTTCACTCATGAAATGTCTGTAATTGTTTCTGTACAATATAAATTTCTTTTAAGTGATATCGTCTTATGATAGAATCATATCATTCATCTGTTTCACATATGAAATGTCTGTTATTTTTTCTGTACCATTATAAATTTGTTTAATTTAGTGATGTCCTGTTTGTGATAGGCTCGTATTACTAATCTGTTTCACTTGTGAAATATCTGTCATTGTTTCTCCACTTGAATAGTGATTCAGTTTCTATGTTCTGTCATGTCTATGTTGTGTTCTGATCATTGTAACATATTCTATCTGTGCTGAGAAATGACATTGTGTGGCAGTTTCTGACTTGTAACAATAAATCTGTCTGCAGCAAGCCGAGTTGTTCAAACCTTGTTGCTCGAATCACCATGATGTGTGCTGGCCTTGGGCACAGGGAGAACTGCATGCTATGCCTGTTTTCAGTCCTGCATGCTTCAACCAGCGTGTGCCTCAAACCAACCATTCTAGAATGGTCTTTTCGTCTTATTTAGTAGTTAATCTTCCACCATCCCCCCCCCCCCCCCCCCCCCCGCCCGTATGCACACATATACATAACACACATATACATGATCGAAGTTTTGATGATGGAAATTTTTTTTTCTTTTCTTTTCTTTTTTTTTTTCCCCCTAGAATCTTCGCCTCTCTCATTCCATTCACAGACCTGATTTCCCTCAATGTACTTTCTACTGAAACAAATCCTGAACTACTATGCTGTGATGGAACACACACACATGCTGAGAGAGAGAGAGAGAGAGAGAGAGAGAGAGAGAGAGAGAGAGAGAGAGAGGGGGGGGGGGGGGGGGGGGGGGGGGGGGGGGAGGGAGGGGATGAAAAAGTGCTGCAGACGAAATCGCTCAGCGACAGAAGGGAAGCGAAGAGAGGGGAGATAATTCTGATCAATGTGTAATACCTGCTGTTTGCCCCTGTCAGCTCCAGTCGGTGTGTTTCAAAATGTCGGCAGAAAAGTGATCCAGTGAATGTGACCCTTCCGCAATCCCACCGAAGAAGCGCAGCAGGCTGCCTCCTTGGCACCATTTCCACTGGAAGTATGTACAGAATGGCCTATTTACGGGCACTAAACAGTATGTACAGATGGCTTATTTACGGGCACTAAACAGTATGTACAGAGTGGCCTTATTTACGGGCACTCAACAGTTTGTACAGAGTGGCCTTATTTATGGGCACTCAACAGTATGTACAGAGCGGCCTTATTTACGGGCACTAAACAGTATGTACAGAGCGGCCTTATTTACGGGCACTAAACAGTATGTACAGAGCGGCCTTATTTACGGGCACTAAACAGTATGTACAGAGAGCGGCCTTATTTACGGGCACTAAACAGTATGTACAGAGCGGCCTTATTTACGGGCACTAAACAGTATGTACAGAGCGGCCTTATTACAGGCACTAAACAGTATTGCAGAGCGGCCTTATTTACAGGCACTAAACAGTATTTGCAGAGTGGCCTATTTACAGGCACTAAACAGTATTTGCAGAGTGGCCTATTTACAGGCTCTAAACAGTATTTGCAGAGTGGCCTATTTACAGGCACTAAACAGTATTTGCAGAGGGGCCTTACTTACAGGCACTGAAGAGTATTTACAGAGTGGCCTTATTTACAGGCACTGAAGAGTATTTACAGAGTGGCCTTATTTACAGGCACTGAAGAGTATTTACAGAGTGGCCATATTTACAGGCACTGAGGAGTATTTACAGAGTTGCCTTATTTACAGGCACTAAAAAGTATTTACAGAGTGGCCTTATTTACAGGCACTAAACAGATTCTCACGCGCAGTGCATTGTGTGTCTTTGACTTACATCGTGCCCATGGCGGAAAAAAGCGCTACAAAATGTTTTCTATATCGTTCTATGATATCATTCTATGTTGTGTAGATTGTTTCTTTGATGAACTGTGCTCTTTACCAGTGTGTGTGTCGTGTACAACTGTCGCATTCACCGCGTGTAAAAACTATACCCAACATGAATAGTGTACACAGCATATTCTATTTCATATGAATGAAGCAATTCTAAACCATACAGCATGAGACACAAAACATTCTGTTAAAGGAAATGCCTGTACGCAATATAGAATGATGAAGAACATTTTATTGAAGGAACCAATTGTGCCTAACGGAATAATACAGACCCATATTTTAGAAACAAACAGCTCTAAAAAAAAAAAAATAGAACGATACAGGAAAAAAAATAATTGACCACCGCCTTATAGACAGTCAGCCTGGTATACATTTTGGTGCCATGTTCGTCTCACAAGTGCTTCCATAGCCTGCTGAAAGAGGCACTGGCCCTCACGCGTCACAACTTCCCTATCTCCGCTGCAAGTAGGTGAAGCTGTCTACGTTGTTGGGTTGTGTTCCCTCAAATTCAATGATACAGTTTGGGGGTTGGGGGGGGGGGTACAGTTGGTGCATTTTAGCATGACCTGTCTACTGCAGGCAAAGTGTCATTGCACAGATGTTGGTTGCTGACGACAGGCGATCAGTGAGCTCCTGCAAGGCTGCTTTCTTCATTGCAAGGGCACAGTAGTCTGTGTCCAGGAAGTCTCTCACCAAGGCCTCAATGATTTTAGTTTTTTTTTTTTACCTTTCAAATTAAAAAGTCCACCATAGCATCTATAGTGGACAGTGATTTCTGCACCAGTCGAGGAGAGAGCAGCAAACGGCATGGTAGCAAAGAGAGTATGGGTATCAAGACATCCTTATTTTACGCTATCGGAGACTCGAAAAAAAACGGTCAGATACAGAGCAGATTGCCACAGTCCATTATGGAATGATCTGATTGACAGTCAGGCTCGGAGAGGATGGCTTATAGGTTTCAAAAGCCGTTTTCCTCAGGTCCACGAAAATCATCTAGAGATTCTGTTTTCTGTTCATAGTTCTTTTCCTTTGTCTGCCGCATTGTGAAAATCATGTTGATCATCTCGCTGTTGCTCCTGAAATCACACTGACTCTCAGATACTACATCATCTGGAGTGTTTAATCCAGTGGGTGGAGAATGTCGCCATTTTATATGAGGAAAGGCGATGTCGGCTTATTGTACAGCAAAGTGTTTGGAGACTCTGCGCAGTTGTTCCCTGAAGAACAAGGTCATGAAGTGGCTGGAAAATTTTGTCGGTATCGCCAACCGTTAATGATAAAAAAAAATAAAAAAAAGAAAAAAAAGAAAGAAAGAAAGAACCGAGAAGGCGAAACAGATTCAATTTTCTCCTGACGCACGGATGTTAATTTTTTCTCAGAATTCTTCAGTAGTACATTGGAAACATTTTAAAAGTTCCAACTTTAAATCCTCCCAGGTTAACCATTCTTTAGCGACTGAAGAAGGGTAGGACGGAATGTACAAGACCCATTTTTCTTTGGTCCAACCTTACGTATTGGCGTACTTTTCAAAGGCATAGAGGGAAGCGTCAGTCTCATCTTTAGACTCATCAAAAACGGAGAGCTTGGGACGAAAGGATTTTTAACAGGGATGTCTTTAGGGGAACGGAGGTCAAATTTAGACTCCTCAGAATCCAACAGAGACGGAGCCTGCGTCTGCTTAAGATCAATCTCAGCCTGGACTTGGAGACTTGCTTTTCCCACCATCTCCATCTATTTAAGTCCAAGAGCATGTTGCCGCTCCTTTTTCTTTTCCTGAATGTCAAATAGCCAAAAAAAAAACAAACAAACAAACAAAAAAAAAAAAAACCCTGATCGTTAGCCTATAATGTATTGCCAATATAAGTAATGTTACTGGTCTAGCCTGCAGATATTTAGATACGAAACATTGTAACTGAGAAAAAGCTGTGAAAAAGGAACTTCCGCAAGTCAGGTAATGTTTTCATCCGAATCTGTTGGTGTGTGGGTTGTTTGTTTGTCTGTCAACCATGAAGATTATGTAAAAACCCCAAACGTCATCTTATGGAAAATTAGTGAAACATGGAGTGTAATTTACATAACTGTTCAAAGTTAGCGAAACATGGAGTGCAATTTACCTGTTTGATTTTGGGGTGTGTCTGAACAGTCCTGTTAAAAACATCCGTCAGGAGAAAAAAAAAAAGTCTTTCCATTGCAAAGCATATAGACCTGGGAAGACTCAAATATTTTGATTCGAAGTGCACACCAGGTTAACGATCGGGATATCAACTGTCTGCATTACACAGGCGTACCCTTTCACATCCATCTTTGGCTCTCTCTCTCTCTCTCTCTCTCTCTGACTGACCTGATGGGGCAAAATGACTGTGGGCGTGCCCACCAGCGACATCTGGCCCATGAAAACGATAGGATCACTCGCGCTGCACCCGATCTGTACTTCCTTTGCACGTTTCTGAGCGAAGACAGGTCCATGCTTCTCCGGGTTTTTTTTTTTTTTTTTTTTTTTTTTTTTCTATAGCACAGCAATACAGGGCTATTTTTTCAAGATTTTTGTCAATTTCTCAAGAAATTGTGTAACGTTTAGGGCAGATCCCGATCATAACTTGGGTTCAGTGACAAAATAATATTTATAAGGCATGAAAGCGAGGAGTTAAGGAAGGTCAGCGGGCCGGGGCGGGGCAAGGCAGGGGGTAGGGTAGGGGGGGGGGGGGGGGGGGGGGGCACTGGTCGCGGTGTGCTCTTTCTGGTGAACGAGAGACTGTAACAGGAGAAAAAAAACAACAGCCACAAATCAACACCACCACAAATAACGGAATAACCATGACAAGCAATGTCAAAGAGTGTGACAAAGAACAGCACATCTCTAGATCTTGCAGCAGAGAACCGTGAAGTGAGGAGACTGTTATCAAGCTGACTGAAAGACTGCCCGTCCTCTCCGCCCAGCCTTCAAGGCTAATTCTGTGACGCATTTCGTCGTTCTAAATTTCGCGCTAAAAACCCGCTGACGTCAAATTTCTCCAGTCGTCATTCTTTTCCTCTCGAAGAAAAAAGAAAACGTCAGCATGCCAGCGTGATGGCTTCCTCCTGAAGGTGCAAACCATTTCCCCGCACATTGAGCTGGAGATGAGTAAGATGCCAGCCCTTCTCATGACAGCTACTTGAGGCGGGGGTCATTAGCACGCCTGGAACTCTCACAGAAGCTGTGCTGGATGTCATTTTGACATGCTTGCCAGCAGTACAGTTCAACAGGCTGCTGAACAGCAAAGTGACTTCACTTGTAAGTACTCGGTACAAAGTGGTATACTTATGTAGGCTGTAACAGTGTATAGTGATTGCTATCGTCTAGAACAAGCACAAATTACAAATTGTTTCTTATCTCCAAAAGAAAACACCTACCATTCTTGTAATAAAAACACGAAGAAATATTCTGAGTCATATTAGATCGGGAGTACTTCAAGGAACTGTGCTAGTGCCTGTATTATTCGCGCTGTATACAACCCCTCCGACACATCCGTTGACTGATTCTATCCGTCATGAACAGCATGGAGATATTACGTAAATGTCTTCTGTTTACCATCTCGTTCACTCTCTTTAAGACTCGTGTGTTTGAAGTTGAATCATATATGGCATGTGACAGTGATGACTGGGCAGAGGTCACTGCGATGCCTTATTCTATATCAGGATTCTTTCCTTCCGTTTATAGCTTTTCTTTGGGGGAATGTCACCGTGTCCTCCTCTGTTCAAGTGCGTGGCCTCAGAGTGCCCTTAGATGAAGTTATCAGGATATACCAGCACGTCATGAAGACGTATCAGGCTGCAGTGCCACAGACATAAGGATCAGCTCCATTCACTGCTGTCCTTATACTGTATTCAATCAAGATGTAAATTGCTGCATGAAATTTTGATTGAACTGCACAAATGCATGCTCCTTCTCGCTGGCCGTCACCACAACACACACACACACACACACACACACACACACACACACACACACACACACACACACACGCATCTTCAGCCCTCTCCAAAAGTTCAACAGTCCGCTCTCAAACGAGCGCCACACTAGAAAAATAAATTGATCATGAGTTAAACTATGAATGATAAACAAAACATGCCGTTGCTTCAGCATTATTTTTTTTTTAACTGCACCCCTATATCTCTGAACTTTGAAACTTTTTTTTTTTCATGTAGGCCTTTCCTTTTCGATGCTGGTAACAGGATTTTCCTCGTCCAGAAAATGCAGAAGAGAGAAAGCCTGGCGGACGAACGGTGCAAACAATGAAGGTTCACCCTCCAGTCTCTGTATCAGCGCCGCCGTTGCACCGCGCTTAAAACAATGAAATCTCGCCCTCCAGTCTCTGTTTTAAGCACTGTTGCACTGCTTAAAACAATGAAATCTCGCCCTCCAGTCTCTGTCACAGCGCCACTGTTGCACTGCTTAAAACAATGAACCCCCCCCCCCCCCCCCCCCCCCCCCCTCCCCTCTCCAGTCTCTGTCACAGCGGTATTGTTGCACTGCTTAAAACAATGAACCCCCCCCCCCCCCCCCCCCCCCCCCCTCCAGTATCTGTCACAGCGCTATTGTTGCACCGCATAAAACAATGAACTCTCACCCTCCAGTCAGTCTCTTTTAAGCACTGTTGCACCGCATAAAACAATGAACTCTCAACCTCCAGTCTCTGTTTTAAGCACTGTTGCACCGCTTAAAACAATGCAGTCTCTCACCCTCCAGTCTCTGTTTTAAGCGCTGTTGCACTGCTTAAAACAATGAACTCCCACCCTCCAGTCTCTGTTACAGCGCCACTGTTGCACTGCTTAAAACATGAACTCCCCACCCTCCAGTCTCTGTCACAGCGCCACTGTTGCACTGCTTAAAACAATGAACTCCCACCCTCCAGTCTCTGTCACAGCGCTACTGTTGCACCGCATAAAACAATGAACTCCCACCCTCCAGTCTCTGTCACAGCGCCACTGTTGCACTGCTTAAAACAATGAACTCCCACCCTCCAGTCTCTGTCACAGCGCCACTGTTGCACTGCTTAAAACAATGAACTCCCCACCCTCCAGTCTCTGTCACAGCGCTATTGTTGCACTGCTTAAAACAATGAACTCCCACCCTCCAGTCTCTGTCACAGCGCTATTGTTGCACTGCTGAAAACAATGAACTCCCACCCTCCAGTCTCTGTCACAGCGCTACTGTTGCACCGCATAAAACAATGAACTCCCACCCTCCAGTCTCTGTTTTAAGCACTGTTGCACTGCTTAAAACAAATGAACTCCCACCCTCCAGTCTCTGTCCCAGCGCCACTGTTGCACTGCTTAAAACAATGAACTCCCCACCCTCCAGTCTCTGTCACAGCGCCACTGTTGCACTGCTTAAAACAATGAACCCCCCCCCCCCCCCCCCCCCCAGTCTCTGTCACAGCGCCACTGTTGCACTGCTTAAAAAACAATGAACTCCCCCCCCCCTCCAGTATCTGTCACAGCGCCACTGTTGCACCACTTAAAACAAACCTTTAATATAAACCAAATTGTTAGGTGCATTCTTTTACCCACAAGTTGCATGAAAAATTCTATTGCTCGTTCTACACAGCCTAAGGAGATGTGTGCATGCCTGAGATGCGTGCGGGATGCATGTAGTTGAGCGATTAGTAGAGAAGGTAGGAGGAGAAAGAAGGGTAGTGTGTGTACATGCGTGGGTTGCGTGCGGGATGCATACAGTAGAGTGATTAGCAGAGAAGAAGGTAGGATGAGACAGAGGGGCAGTATTCGTGAGATGCATGTGGGATGCATATAGTAGAGCGATTAGTGGAGAAGGTAGGAGGAGAAAGAAGGTGTGAGATGCGTGCGGGATGCATATAGTAGACCAGGTAGTGGAGAAAGTAATGGGGGGGGGGGAACGGATAGTATCAGTAGAGCGATTAATAGAAAAGGTAGAAAGAGAAAGTAGAGAAGGTATGAGAAGAAAGAAGTACAGAAGGTAGGAGAGATTGAAGTAGAGAAAGTAGGAGAAGTAGGAGAGGATAGCATTACTGTTTTCTGTGCGTGTGGAGGAGGGGGGGGGGGGGGGGGGGGGGGGGGGGGGATGGGGGGGGTAGGTGGAGAGGAGGAAAAAAAAAAGGGGGGGGGGGGGGGGGGGGGGGTTGAACAAGAAAACGCATGTCGGTGCGTTTAGTGCCTGAGCGCAACTGTATTCTCTGACTGCACAGTGCTGTGAGCTGTTTGTAATTGCTGCAGAAACCCACTTTTGTTATTGATTATTGGTGGTATGTTTTAAGAAAGGCTTTTGACAATAGATCAGCAGAAGAGGTGAGGAAAAGCATATATATATAAACATTTCTAAGACAGCAGATACGTTAAAGACAACAAAAACGTCACACAAAACCCTTGCAGATTCATTGACAGTGATAGAACTCCATACTGGATTAGACAAAATGAAACAGGGCGTCACTCAGTCCTCCCTGTCTAGACATACTCCTGGGTGACCTAAGTCCAGAGATTCAGGCACCTGCAGTGGTGCTGAGGGAATTGAGGTTGAACAATACGCATGGCGGATGAGAGTCGACAGAGCGACCCAGTTTTCTGTTTCTGAAATCCTCTACATGTACAATGAAATGTGCGTAAAAGCGTGACAAGGCTCATCAATTTCCATAATAGATGTGCTGGGGGGGGGGGGGGGGGGGGGGGGGGGGGGGGGGGCGTATCAGGTTCCCAGTCCTTGAACTGTCTAACCTTGACATTCGCCACTTGGCCATGGTAAGTCATCATCGTCTTCATCGTCATAATCACCATCAACATCATCATCATCACCACCATCATCATCATGATCATCACCATCATCATCATCTCTTTTCTCTGCCTCCTCCTCCTCCTCCTCCTCCTCTCTCCTCCTCCTCTCCTCTCCCTCCTTTTCCTCCTGTTCCTCCCTCCTCTCTCCTCCTCCTCCTCCTCTTCCTTTATGATGATACTGATGATGACGACGCTAGGCATGTAGCACGGTGATTGTGTGTCTTACTGTTCAGTCTGCTCACTGTTCCAAATTGTGCAGGCTTCTTTGATTTGGGCATTTTCCAATCAAACAGTGTGGTGTGACAAGCCCAACACACCTGATTCCATCTATACAGGCATTTCTCTATCAAACAGTGTGGTGTGACAAGCCCAACACACCTGATTCCATCTGTAAAGGCATTTCTCCATCAAACAGTGTGGTGGGACAAGCCCAACACACCTGATTCCATCTATACAGGCATTTCTCCATCAAACAGTGTGGTGTGACAAGCCCAACACACCCGATTCCATCTATACAGGCATTTCTCCATCAAACAGTGTTGGCGTGACACGCCCAACACACCTGATTCAATCTATACAGGCATTTGTCCATCAAACAGTGTTGGCGTGACAAGCCCAACACACCTGATTCAATCTACACAGAAACACTGCTGCTCACTCGCCTTCACAGATGACTTTTTGTCGGTAATGATTATTTTCTTTCCGTTTAGGATCTAAGTGAAATTAATTAGAAAACACCCCAGTGTTTTATATAAATGTTAGATGAACATACAAGTCGGCATTTAGAACAAGAATGAATCCGACCCTTAAATTTCACCGAAGCAGCAGAGATTCAGAGGGAGGCTGTCTTGTGGCGCTTCAAGCAGATGCTTCCTGTTGAAAACGCCATGAGTAACCTTCCCTTGACGTGATTTTAGCATTGTGATGTTCATGGTGTGGCACACATCTGCTGATATCGGTCTGGACGTCTCTGCAAAATGCTAGGCTTGCTTCTTATCTAGTAAAATGTGATCTCATATAATGTGCTGATCATTGTTACTTTGTTGCTTCTGTGTTCCCATTTGAACAACATTGCGTGTATTGTTGTTGTCCAGATCTATCGCCAGACTGTACGACATCATATCTGTTGTTGCTGTTATTGTTGTTGTCGTCGTCTTGGTTGCTGTTAATGTGTGTGTGTCAGTGTGTGTACAGTGATTCGTTTGCTTTTCTTATTACTTCGTATGTACCGATTCTAGAGGGTCTCGTACTTGTCAGTCTCGCTTGTCACTTTGTGTTTCAGGGTTGTACAGTACTGTGTTTGATTTTTTGTTTGTATAATGTTGTGTTTGTTGTTGTATTTCTAGTTCCCAGGTCGCACTGCATGGCGTCTACCTTCGTTATCTTCTTTCTGTCAGGTGCTGTGGTATGTTACTGTGCCCGACCACGTTGAAACAGGAGACACCAGAGAAACAAGAAAGCACCACATCGCGCACATACTGTCTGTCCATCTCGGGTATCACAGCAGTCAAGACAGCACCACACCCCACACATACTGTCTGTCCATCTCGAATATCACATGCATGGCACGCAGCTTCCTTCTACCATTTCTAAACTAGCCTGCGTTTTTTTTTTTTTTTTTTTAAAAGAACTAATTCTTGGTTAGGGTGTCGAGGAGTTTGCTGTCATTATACAGATCAGTCTCAAGTCTGCTGATCAACCTATCAAAACAGCGAAACACGTTTTTGACATCAAATCTGGATCGAGGCATAAGACGATTCCAGTAGTTTTTCACCAAGTCTTTGAGACTCTTTCGTGAACATATGTGCTTAAAGGATATCACTAAGCCCTCTCCGAATGTTCACGTCGTGTCGCAAAGCTCTGCAAAGTCAATCGCATTACTGATATTGCTTCATTTGCCAAAGTCCGGGATTCTGTTGTCAGTGCTTGTTTATCAATGGGGCCTGCACGCCCCCTATTGACAAAACGTACTATGCGTTCGAACAATAGCAAGTCATCGTAAACGGGAAGATCGGAGAATCTAAACGAACTACTATATCGCACAAATCAAAGGTTGTTGACAGTTCAGATTCTGCAAAAAAGATCAGCTGTGTCTTTTTTTAGTGTGTTGAAAACGTTTGTAAAGAGTGTTTGAGTACGAGTACGGACATATTTTTTGAAGCTGAATACTTCTATTGCAACACAGCTTATTTAGCCGCGCACATTTTTCCCCCGGGAGATGCGATTTTCATTGTTCAGCCGGAATTATACAGAAGCGTCCGTCGTATGTATACAATAGATAGAAAC